>JAYJLX010058468.1:0-10003 GCA_036873525.1 Chalinula nematifera | reverse complement strand
AATTATACATTATATAAAATTTCATTGACTCTTTGTATTAGCTTTAGCTATTGAGTCAGTTTATTAATAAAATAAAATAAAAAAAATAAATAAAATACAAAAGCTGTATGTTTCTTAGTATACTGCCTTTTTTTAAACTGATCTTCTCTGCTCTGGGCACCCTCTCTGCTCTTTGAAGGCTTTCTCTCCTCTTTGTTCTTTCTCTCTCTCTTACCCTTTTCTCCCCAGTCTCATCATTCCATATTCTTCTTTGCTTTTATATAGAATATGCTTGGGTAAGTGGGACCCAGTGTTAGCAAGACTACATTACTACACTATAGTGACTCAACACTGCATTCTTGGGAGGCTAGCAGAAGGGTCATCACTGCATCTGGGCAGGAAACCCCCTGGAGGATTATCGAATACCAAGATTAGAAGGGATCTGGGATATACCTCATCAGGCACCTAATTATGTGTCGGACGGAGTTGATCATTATATACTGTGAACAAAGTGAGTATAATTGTAATTATTAATGAGTATTATGTATTATAATTAGCAAAAGTATATATCCATTTTAGTTTCTTACATATATTCATCAGCACACACCCTTGAGCTTGGTGCCCATTATGATATTTGATGTAGCACTTGTAAGGTTATATAACGATGAGCAGTTTAGTTGGACAATTGCAGGTGCACTACTGATATAGGTGTGATAGGTTATGCTTGTTTTTTCCAGTGCAAACACCGGCAATCAAAGGGTTTAAAAATACAAAACATGGAGAAGAAGGGTATGGCACCCTGCTTGCAAAGCTGAACCATTAATTTTGCTTGGAACTATGCACGAAGCAATTTGAATAGTGGCATTTGTTGCACTCATCTGGTGATCTCTGAGACTGCATGTGTTACAGGTCTAAACTCAGTATCGTCCATGAAGCAATTAAGATACAGACTTGTGAAGCCTCCCCATTTTGCTGTACTCCACCATCAAACAAATTCTGGATTACTGATCAACTCTGTCCTCTGAACAGCAGCCTGATCTGCATGCACACTACGAAAAACTGACTAAGACCTCAGCACTCCTCTTTATTGTGATGCATATTGCATGCTTAAATACCGCATGACCTTTCTCCCTCATCACTGTATGTAGATGTTAATTAGCTATACATTTAATTATTCTGCTGTTTAATTCCATTTTCAGTTGATAAATTTTTTGTGTCAAAATTCTGCTGTTTTTAGTGTGAATTTGTTGTTTGTACTATGGCATCCCAGTTACAACAGTATATGTTTGCAAAACAAGAGATTAAGTTACATCGGAACATATAATATTACATGGAACAACAATATTAATATGTCCAGTATTATAGTAGTATATAGTTGTATACATGGACACATTATACATGTATGCAACAGATTGCTAGAATTTTTGTACCTATTTATGGTCTTACCACTAATCTAATTCATTAGAGCATGCATGCAGGCTCTGCACTATATCATTTTATCATGCAGTCATGCGGTATATCATAGTTAGCACTAAATACACGGCATGCTTTTATAGTATCATCATAGGTATACTTTTCAGTAGCTTTGTCATTGAATATTAATTCAAATGACTGATGATAGAAATGACAAGTGATGATTTCTTGAGTGAGCCTGAATTTGGTGTTAGGTACAATGTTACATTAACTGTGAATGGTCCGGTCTATGCTGTGTTTGTGGGAATAGAAATGGTTCTGGCTGTCATTACTAACTTGTTTGTGTTAGTATTCACTGTGACCCACCCAAAGACATTGAAGCAACCCTCGATTATATACCTAACTAATTTCGTCTTGGCTAATCTGATAATGGCCTTCATCTACTTACCATCCGTTATGATTACTGCTATTGGAACAGAATGGATACTTGGACAAACAGACAAGGAGAAGATGGCTATTTGCCAGTTCATGGCATTCATCTTTTCCCATACACTGACTACTCAATTATTTACCATCACTGCAATATCAGTGGATAGATTCGTGTTCCTCACCAAACCGTTCATACATAAAAGCTACATGAAAACATGGGTAGCTGTGTTGGTGAGCGTGATCACATGGATAGCATCATGTGTATTCTCCTTGCCACCTCTGCTTGGATTTGGCGAATATGCTTTGAGTATTTCCAATTTCGCTTGTGTACCAGTGTTTAACGAAATAGGCTTTACTGCCTTGGGAGTAATAGTGATTACGGTCTGTATTACAATCATCGCTGTTACTTCCATGTGGACGTTTTGTTTCACACGTAACGTTATCAATAATAAGGCGAAACGTAATAAAAACAAATATACAAGCGCATTCAGCAGCAATGCTCTTAGTAAGCCCAGTGTATACGATACCCGAATTTTAAGGGTGCTAGGTGTATTTGGCACAATATTAGTGGTTACTGCTATAACGTATCTTCCAGGGATTATTACAGCAATCATTAGCTTTATCATTGGTATTCATCACCTTCCTGGTGAAGTAATTGCCACCATAGGCTTCTTGTTCTACACCATCACCATCTCTAATCCCATTATACAGTCATATTTTAGAAAAGATTTGAAGGAGTTTATAATGAAGTTTCGTGTGAAAAGATTAATAGGCCAGCACTGTGGAAGCTCAGAGAACACCAGTCAGTGAGCTGAACTGTTTGAACCTATGCCACCTTTAGTTTGAGTAATGAATTAATTTTTGTTTTCTTTCATTTGTAATAATTTGCTTGCCAAAGACAGTTAAGTTAATCAATGCATTCAATCACATCCATGCATGCTGCATGAAGTCATATATGATCATCAGGGAATAACTGCAGTGCTGCATGATATATATATATATTATATCAGCAATATTTGGCATCAACATCGGACCATTTAGGTTATAAGAAACCAGAATACTCGATCTTTGGAGGACTATGTTTGAAGTGACACTGACAGGTAATTGTTTAACTAAAGGCAGATTTACAATATCATTGTACATATATAACAACCGGAAGTCCATGCATAAATGAGTACGTTGACACTGGAATAGAATTTTTTCCTATTCCAGCATCAACGTAGTGTACGTATGCTTCAACATTGACTTCCAGTTGTGACGCTCAGGTATTATAATATCGTGAATCCACCTTAATTGCCATGCATGGGAGCCTCAAACCATCACGCAGCGGTCGTGCTGTGCAATTAAGTCGGTGTATATATTACATGCATATTATAGTGATCCATTTGATATGCATCGTGTTGTATTGAACAGCACTTCAGTGTCATTTCCATGGACACTGAAATTATTGATTATATGCATGCATGATGGTGCCCGGCGCAATATGCTGACTGTATAATTAAATAATATTATATATTTACATGTAATTAATATTGACCAATTAGTATTAATGACATTTGTTCAATTGAAGTGGAAGCATATAGCAAAACTCCCTACATGATTTGCATAGCATGCATCCATTTAAGCTGCATAAGTCATGTCAACAGACATGTTGACGCCATGCATGTTTCATGTACACTGCATGCATGCATGCATGTATAAAGTATTATATAGCATACACATTGTATAAAAATTCATTCATTGAAATGTCATGCATGATCAACCCACAATCACACGCTGAAGTATAGATATATAAGCTTTATAATAATGCCGCAGCTATTCCTCGGCGCAATGATTCAGTTCAGCATACAGCTGTCTTATGGCGTAGTGCATATGACATGAGGAATTTAAATTAATAAAATTTCTTTCCATGCATGCATGCATTCATTCCTCGCATGCGTGCCAGTATACTGTCCTCACATATAATCCAGAAAAATGCATTCATGCGCATGCATGCTGTGGCACGTCAAGTTGGGCCTTCACATGCAGAAAATGAAGTGCTGGACTGTAGAATTTGTATTGTATATAGCCAACAGTCTTTTTATATTGCTGTATAGTATGGACTTATATAATTATAGCTATGTGCATGTTCTGTGTATCAAATCATATAGTTGTATATTATGGATCAAATGTATATATTTGCAATGACTGTTTTCTTGGTTGTTCAGCACTTAGTCTTTAGCTCATGCATGCATGCATGATGCATGCTTTCATTAATTTAACTTAGGTATTGGGTTTAAAGTTCGTAATTGTATACACTTTATGTGGGTTGCGTTAACTTTAACTATATAGACAATTGCATGTAAAACAATGATGGGGCGAGCCTTCGCGAAGCAGATAACATTGTTGGCTACAGATCATGTTTGTATGCCAGTCTGGCAGTCAATTTAAGCTGATTGAAGAAATGCATGCATTTAGTGTGTCATCATACATGGCACCGTAACACACCACCGTTCATCAGTGCATGTCAAAGAAAGCGCATGCATGCATGCATGCAGTTAGGATTGATTAAATTGTATGGCATATACTGAAGGGATTACATTACTGAGCCTATATACACTAGCTTGAAGCCGCTTGCTTGAAGCAGCATGGCTTGATACTACCTTATACTCCATCTTGGAAAGCTATCAAGTTGGTTGACAGCAAGCCAGCGCATGCAGGTATAGCCAGTGTGTTAGGATTATAGAAAGCTTATGCCTGAAGAGATAAAGAAATATAGTCTGCAAGATAATACACTGAGACAATTCAGCCGCAAGCTATGTTTATTACAGTACTTGTAACTGACCATGCAGTTTATGATGCTCTGGGAGACAAGTTGCGCATGGAGTTGCATGGAAAGCGTTTGGATGCATGCTCTGGTTTAGGTATAGTAGGCACAAGGTCTGAGCGCAGCTGTGTTTTTTCAATGATGGAGCTTTTGAATAACTGGAATGATAGCACAGGCTTTACAAGTTTACAGTCTAGAAGCCTTGATCAGAGCTGCATGCATGCCATTGTACGAATTGACCTATACTTCCTGCACACACGTGGTGACAGTGATTTTTTTTACATTTTGCATTCATTTGCAATGTTATAATCTATAAAAGATAGACTCTATATTACGGAATAGAGCCGGCTACGTATACCAAGACAAGCATACAAGATTTTCGGCTCTTACGCAGGCTCACCCCAATTAGATTATAGCATGGTATGTATTGATTGGCATACTGATGGCCAAACATAATCAATACAATAATTGATACTTATAGGGTCAAATTACTCGTACTTTCATCGCTTATGTGAGAAAAGTAAATATGATACAATGCCCATGCTGGCATATTTATTCCGGGTGTCATCAGGAGTCAGAGCTATGTGCATGCAGAACTCAATGTACATGCACACCATGCGGCCGTGCAATTCATGGGACTTCACTAATAGTATAGGGTATATGTCATGCGTGACCACATAACACTATTAGATTGTAGCAATATACTTCATTATGGTATATACAATGGCATATCAGTAGTGGCCAGCGACATGCCACACATGCATAATCTACAGCATGTGGAACAAAATTTTAAGCAAGTTATCACGATTGATGCATATGCAGTTTATTCAAGCACATGTATAAAACTGAGTTATATGAAAACTCAACTTAAACAAAACAATTATAAGCATGCATGCATACCAAAGTCATAAAGGTCTCTTTGGTGGCATTTATCAGTACATGCATGAGTGATAAAGTCAGCAGGAGCGACGGTTCATCATGCATGTCACAAAAAAAGTTAGGCCGGGGCTTCCACCGTGTCACATGCATGCACTATAACTTGATGCATTTTGATTTGCATGTGCATGTGGCCGCGCAGTCAATTCATCGTATACTTCATGCTGCATGTTTTATATTTAATAACTCAAGTCATGCATATATATCACTATACCATAATTGTGCATATATGCCCTGGCAATGCATGCACAGTGCATGAGTTGTATGCATGCCGCGGCATGAATACGAGCTATATATGATAGTGCTATACTGAGGCTGTTTGATATGCATGTCATCATGCACTGAGTTATTTTGAATGAAATAAATCCAAAATAATGATAATGATTTTTTTTAATCATGACATTATGACACTGAAAAAAGTTATACTATATATCTGATAAAAACTGACAAACTGAAAAATTCCATAATTTTATGCATGCATGCATGCTCATGCATAATATTATTATAATTATTAATTATTGTTTATTGTCTGTGCCATATGCATGAAAAAATAAAATAGCTCTTTAACAATTTATTATTTCTTAATTCCAATTATAGCGAACAATTCATTTGTCTGCCAATCGGCTTTAGCCCTTCCATTCAATAGTGGAATGGAATTTTAACTTTTTATAATATTTTGTAAAGCGAATGAAGCATACTCCAAACTCTCCTGGTCCAATTAACTGGACAGCACAAATATCGGGGTATAATTTCCTCATTTCATTGTAGTATTCATCAGGATTACGTATCGATTGATCTTCATACATTGTATGTACTATATTGAGGAATTTCTGAGTAGTCTTAGAAATAGTGCTGGGAGACGGCTGCATATATGTGCATGAAAGCAAGGTGGATTGAAATTATTATGTATAATGGTGTTTATACACTTACTAGTTTTGCCCCAAACTTGTCATCATGGTCAACAAAAGTTGCTGCTTTCATTGCCTTTTGACATTTCTTGATTGAGGGCAACTCGTCTTTATCAGTATTGCTAGCATCGGCATTCAAACTCGTTGAAATTGCTGCCGCGACCTATAAATAAGATTACTAAAAAAATAACTTTAAAACTATAGTGCATGATCAAGTCATTCATGCATGCAAGCATGCCGCGCAACTCAGTGTCAAGACTGCATGCTGGCGCTGCCGGGGCGCGCATCAGTGCAGCATTACACTGCACCACACTGACTGATGTCATTTGGATGACTATATACAGGTGCATGATTGCAGCCATTTCAATGCATGCATGATTAACTATACTGACCGTGGCTGCACTACGTGCACAATTTTTACAACCAAAGGCAGTGCCAGTGAAACAAGCTGGAAGTAGTAGAAACACTAGTACTAGTGCAATTCTCTCAAGCTTCAGAGTCATACTGTTCACCAGATTAAGTCAGTTGCTGTTCAGTTCAGTTTGGCGAGGCTCAAATCGTCGACTCAGTGCCCCCAGAGCTACGGTAGTAATGTATGTCGATGCAGTCCTGCAACCACTTTTGCCGGCCTTTATGTAGACTCAGACTCAATGAATTCAATGAATTATTCATGAGACTAAATGAATTCACAATGAATTATTCATGATCTGTAGCTATAGACCCTATATTCATGCACCCGCTTCAGGATGTATATAAAATTTAGGGAATTCGTGCATGATCGTATATTAAATTGGGGTTGGGGCGGTTCCACTATATCTAGTTATTATTGAAAAGTTATTAAAATAATAGTCAAAAGCCACGACCTAGTATAGACCTTCTGCGTGCTAAGTAGATTCATTAAAGAAATTTTAGAAAAATTTTAGCATAGCAATGAATATCATTAACTCGTGCTAGACGGCCGCCGCCATTTTGTAGGGCAAGTTTGTATGGAAAGAGTCACAAAAACATTGTCTATTTACAGCTTATAACTAACCCTGTAAATCCCAGAAACCTAGCAGAGGAATCCTTCAAAAGTAGGTAATAGCATGGGCAACTCATGAAAATCAAAAACATAAAATGTTTAAGCATTTGTGACTTTTCTGCACTTGTCTTGTACATTTTTGCCCCACAAAATGCGGTGCGTGGGCGGATACCGTATTGTAAAAATTAATGATTAATGATATTCATAGTTTTTATTTAACACGCCGAAGGTCTATTGCTATTGCCTATTGGTACTCTTCTTCATAACAGCTACAGTACAGATAATGAATGAAACTGATGAAAGCTGGTATTGCCATGTGCCAGGGAAGTAACTCAGACCACTGCAAGATCCAAACAGTGTGAGGTAAACGTTTTTGGGCCTAGAATTAGTGTGAAAATCCCAGTAATATCACTAGTAATCAACCAAAAATTCAGGTTAATAGTCTAATTATAAGCTTTTTGTGGAGGCCTGTATACCTTGCTAGTAGTGGAACCCTGACTGCCCTTATTATAATTAATAGCTGTATTAAAGCAATTATGGTTCAACTGGTAGTCTTGGTATCATATGATACAAGGCTTGCCGATATATGACGGTGTATGTTACCTCACATAGTGTAGGTGTCTATGTACGAAGCTTTTTCAATTAACCGGTTCAGCACTGAACTCAATTTGAAAAGGGTTAATAGTATTTAATCTTTCTCATCACATTTGATGGGCAGGGCGGAATATCATTGATTAGACCTATGAATGATTATTGTACATTAAAAGATATTAACTGATGTCTGACTGTAAACTATGTAAGCTATGTAAACTATTCCATTCCTTAATCAGGCAAACCCGAGGGTAAACCACATTGATAATTCCTGGTTAAATCCCAGTGACTCTAAGTATAATGTACACATATTCATAATAATATTACTTTGTCAACTGTAGAATTGTGTATAGGATGCAACTAGTGAATGGCTGGTGTCAGATTGGACACTAATGGTTTCAGACGTCAATTTATTTTATACATTGTTATTTGTACTTGTATCTCTGAAGAAGGCCTGAGTAACAGGTTAAAACATTGTGCTTATAGCAGCAGTAAAACGACAAAGAGAACCCCTATATTTCGAACTTTGAAGTGCATGATGTTAGTTGAAAGCAGAAAGAATTGTCTTGATACATTCAATAGGTTATTGTAGCCATCATTCCTTTAATAATGGTGGGATAATATTGCTAAGTAATTGCTAAAACTTATGACCAAGAGTCAGTGTTAATGAGTACATAACATTGAGGATAAAAAAAAAAATCCCATCATTACTCCTGTCTTGAGGGTATATGCCAAGCTATGAAGGCTTTTCTGTTGATTTATATTCATTTTTTATAGTCTGTCGGTAGGGCACTAGATCCCAGTAGGTGGTCGACTTCTTCTTGGCAGAGGCAGGTCATGACAATACTCCCCTGATTCGCTTCTGAATGTAATAGTGGTGAGTGAAGCCTAGTTCACAATAGGGTGTTAGCAGGATATCACATTAATGCTGCAATAGAATTCTATTGTCTATGCCAATGTAAATCTTGTGTCAAAAAGGTTAAATCATCCATACAACGTCACGCTAGCATCATATTGTAAACTAGCCTTAACAATTCATGACCTGAAAGGGTGCAGTGTATAATATGTAACCATATAAAATAATTATGATGTACATACATGTACATTAGACTTGAGAATTTATTCTTTTAATATTGCCTATATATATTGTGATAGAGAGAGAACACAGTACATAGACTAATGTTGATTCATGTATGTAGTTATAGGTAAACCCCTTATCATTACTGTTGGTAATTTATTTAGTGTGGTTTTTGTGGCCAGTACTGAGCCTTTCTTTTGATTGGTCAGCTCTGGAAGTTTATTTCCTTATTTGGTTATGTAGTTTTAAGTATATATAGTGAGCTTGGTTCTTTTTGTATGTCTCTCCTGTGTTGTTGTGACTTTGATTGTTAATTATAAGTTTTTAATAAAATTCGTGTTGTTGTGAACGGGTAGTAACGTCGGGCCTATCACATATTTAATTACACGTAAACTATGAGAATAAAGAATTATAATTATAATTATTATGTATTCTAATTATGTATTCTCATAATTTTGACCTATCTTCTTTCATTTTAGAACTTATGTGTAATTATTCCCAAAATTATTCCTTTGTGATCAATTAACATAAAATTAGTCAGAAAACGATACTGTTGATGCTAGCAGCAGATAATGCTTGTGATATTGCCATTTCCATATTTCATTCCCACCTGATGGTAATGAAAGGGGAGGGGCTAGAAATGAAAGTTGATAGTCATTGTCATGATCAACATCAATAAAGATGTGATGAAAAGGTGTGGTTCATACTTTTATTAGCCAATTATTCCCAATACTTCCATTCACCTGCTATTATTCCTAATTTATATTCTAGGAATAATTTCCTAAAAAGTGGGGGGGGGGGGGGGGATCTTCTTGTTCATTCTTGTCATACCATTCATTCCC
>JAYJLX010058446.1:0-10012 GCA_036873525.1 Chalinula nematifera | reverse complement strand
CCCCTACTAACCCTGTACATTTTTGCATGATTTTTGCCACTCAAAATGGCGGCACGTTAATGATATTCATAACCAATTATTGATCTTATCGCTTGGTTAAAAAGGTCTATAGCTTCACTAGTAGTTTCTTATTGAAGTAGCTATCCCTCAGGTATAACTGTAATTGTCATCACAGTATCTGTAGCACAATATATGACACGTTTTTTGATCAAATTTGTACTCGCTCCATAGAAAAGTACCCAACAGTGGGTGTGGTCAACCTGCACGCGAGCGTGTTTACATGCATTGCTTTCTTTTGTTGTGGTTTTCAAACCGAAATCATCTATACCATTCACTGTGTGTGTATGCATTAATTAATGTGATTTGTGTTCCTCTAATAGGGTCTGCCTCACTAACCAACACTACTGTTACCCTCAGTACTGGTTCACGGCTACGCCATCCGATCCCCTCACCTGATGCAACAGTTGCTGATACGATATCGGCCGCAGAGAGATTGAGGAGTATGTTTGATTCACTTTGTTTAACATTGATCATGCTTGTTAGCCGGGCTAAGGTCAACGTAGCATGGTTGAGGCTACAGATCAGTCTCAGGCTACAGCACACTCGTGACAACACACCACCTGAAGTGCGAAGGCATCTCAGAGAATTAGATGAATATGCACAGGCTGTATTTGTAGTGACCTTTTTAATTGATCGAAACATTTTGGGCTATTTGAACTTTGACCTTTTGGAAGCCTTCAAACCAGTTCTATCTTCAGATGAATTCAGTGATAAATTACTAGAATACAATTATGCTCACGAACAGTTTATTAGAAACAATTTCCATAATATTGTGGAAGTGTTTATCCAAAAGCCTCGTCTCAGACCAGCCTCTATTGTTGGACTACCAGAGATTAAAGTAGAGTTGGCGACTCCATGGAAATCAAAGTCACTGTATTATTGGAAAGAGCTAGTGAATGACATCGTTGATTGGGGCCCGTATATTGTGATAACCAGGGTAGAGTTCAACTGTATCAGTATAACCTATCAGGTATTACCCTTCATAATACCAAGAGTCATCAAGGACCTTACCAATGAAACTATCGTGAAACGGTTCACAGCAATAGGAGCTACCTTTACTATACCAGATGAACTGGTACAGCATGGTATTGCTGATAACCAATGGATAATGGACACTGTACATGAACAGATATTACTGAAGAAAACAACAAGAAACGATGAGGAAGGGGATGACCCTGTCATTAATGAATCTAATGAAACTACTGATCAACCACTGGAAGAGGTAAATTAAATAATTATAGGTTATAATTTATACTGTTTAGGAGGTAAATACGCATAGTTATAAACCCAAGGTAGCCATATAGCAACCAAGTGTGTAGCACGAGGTTGCTACGGGCTACCGAGGGTTTATAGACCTTTTGCACGTGACGTTACCAACACGTTTTTAATAACTAGGGCAGCCATGTTGGTGCCCCACTTTTCATTGCACGAGTAGGAGAATAATAGTTTTCTACGTTTACAGTGGAACCTCCGATAATGAAAACTCCCTTTAATGAAAACCTCTGTATAATGAAAAGATTTTGAGATCCCTTTCCCAGTGAAACAATGTTTAAGCAACCTCTCTTTAAAGAAAACCTCTGAGTAATGAAGTAATTTATTGGTCCCAAAAGTTTCATTATTCGGAGGTTCCACTGTAATTTATTGGTCCCAAAAGTTTCATTATTCGGAGGTTCCACTGTATACCAATAAAATGAACACAATTCGACTAAACACTTACACTATTTATCTTCTCATATTATTCTGTATTGCATATATTAAAACATTATTCCAAAACGAGCAAACGGTCTATAACGAGCGTATTTATACCGACTAAACAATATATCTAAGGTATTTATATTATACAATGCGCTTCCATGGAAACACTGCATCTCCATATAAAAGTAACATTTTTGTATTGAAATCTGCATCTCAATTTCACTCACTTTTTATTGTACAATGGACTGATCCACATACGCCATCCTAAAAACCAATGAAGAAGACAATGTTGGTCCGTTTGGTCGAAAAACGAAAGCACGAGTTGCGGATGGGGGCGGGGTGATGGGTGTGTAGTAGAAACAAACTTATCGAACTTTCAGAAAGAAACCGACAAATTCATGGATTAGTCTTGCGTAGCAGCCCCTCCCACTACGAAGGAAGGGTCTGGTCCACTGCTTGTATAGAGTATGTTCAGAATGTCGAGATAAGTGGTTGACCATTAGAACTAGCCCTTGCTGTTTTAGGAATTCTTCACTTTAGTTGACACATACAACAGTATATACTATCACTATTAGAAAGCAATGCTAAAATAACTTTGACAAGGGCAAGTTCTAGCGGTCAACCACTTATCTCTACATTCTGAACAAACTCCATACAAGCAGTAGATCAGACCCTCCTTCGTCCTTCGCAGTGGGAGGGGCTGGCTACGCGAGACTATTCATGAATGCACAAGACCTTGTCTTTAGACTGGAGTGGTTTGCACCATGTATGGACGAGGAAGTGAGATGAGTAAACCCCCAGGCTATCTGCACGGAGTACTATTTCGAGTCTAATAAACACTGACAGTCGGTAAGTGCCTGAAGATTTCTACGAGACCAACGGCCAGCTTCACCTGAAATGTTCGACGCCACACTGGCCCAGCAGAATCGTCTAGAAAAGGAAGGTTTCTAAGTGTTATTAACAACAACACAAGACTAGATTTTGAATTTGTTGAGATCTACTGTCTGTGCATCTCCGTCTCAAATGGACTCAGTTGGCCTGCCTTACCACACCTACCTGAAGCAAATCTAAGCTACCAGGTCTAGCAACAGTGAAAAGACTGAAATTCATTGAACTATCCTACCTACAAAACTACCTAGTTTGTTATTATCTACATGTATGGTGCAACATCACTTTTGAACAGAAAGACTCACTCATATTTTACCTTTTTATTTAATAAACTAGACAACCCGGGGCTGGGGGGTCAATAAGTAAATATTTATTAACTTCCAATCCTGCAATCTGATTGGTCCATTCGATCATAGTATAATATAATATATAATAATTATAATTACTACATACATTAATTATTGTAATTTCAGGTTCGCTATAAACTACCTCAAAACCCGTCTAGACCTGTAATGGTAACAGGAGGTTATGATGATGAGTTGTTCCTGTCCCCTCCCCCAGGAGACCTCCAGTGTCCCGTGTGTTACCTCACTGTAAGAGAACCACACCAACTGACATGTTGTGGAGCTACACTGTGTCAGGTAATATACAGATACTCTATTTCTATTATTATTAACCCGAGCGTGGGCGAAGGGTTATAGTAGTCGGTTTGTGTGTCTGTGTGTGTGTGTGTTACCGTGTAATCTCTGTGGATACTTGATGGTAGAACTTCACTGACACTCCATTGAAGGCGCTCAATGTCGATAATTCCACTATTTAACGGATTTTTCAAAACATGGCCAAGGTTAAGATGAAGATCTGCATGTGAGTATTTAGATCGATAGTTTTGCTGGCCGCCATTTTCTCAGACTGCACCCTTGAGCACATGTTGTAAAATTTGTTAGTCACGCCTACTTACAGTTTTAATCATGGCCTCTCAGTGATGCTCTGCTTGATTGTGCTTGGATGGCATCTAGACTGGCCCTGGAATGGCTCTGGAACTCGTTAGGCTTAAATTTTTTATTCATCTTTTATTTTGCTAGATTTTCGAGTGATTATGAGTTTTATAAGTGTGAAAATACTGGAGTCTGTCATCAGTGAAACTATGATAGTCAGCTCTACAAGTTTACTTCATGCTTGTAAGTTTTTAGTTAGTTCAGAGGGTTGTTTAAGTGTGAAGAATTTTTACTTTTCAAGATTTAATTGATAGTGTATGCTGTGTTTAGTCTGTTTACTGTAAAGTGCATGTGTGTGTGTACTGATGATGTGTGTGCTGGACTGTGCAGACTATCTACTGGTGTGTAAGAAACTGTGTGATGTCAAATCACATTTATATCGGATCAAATGTATACACATGCATGACCACGAGGGTTCAGCACTTTAGTGCTTTCATTATAATGGTTAAAGGTGTGTTCTGACAGTACTAGTGCTAGTGTACAGTGTCCTCGTTGTAGAGACACTGATCATCAGATAATGGCAGACAAGAGTGCTAGAAGAAGAGTAATGAGTCTACCAGTGAAGTGTACTGTACCAGACTGCCATTGGATTGGGGAACTACTGGACTTAGAGAAACACCTCACAATGAAGGACAAATGCCCTCAACCAAGAACAAGTATGTTAGTGTAGCTATGGTGATATATGTTTAAAGCACATGACTGTCCTCGTTAGGTTATGATGGCAGTATTGTTCCAGTGTGGTGTCATCAGGAGCTATCCTTTCTACACTATGAAATACTACCAGCTTATAGAACAATTAATATACATAAGCAGAATAATGCTGTATTATACACTGATCCATTCTATACCAATGATGGTGGTTATAGAGCGACATTAGCTGTCCTTCCTAATGGACATGGGTCTGGTAAAGGAACACATGTTAGTGCGTACATTCACCTGATGAAAGGAGCCAATGATGATAATCTAGAGTTCCCTATTACTGGTATATTCACTATGGAGATACTCACTTGGAAGGGAAACAACCAAGAGACAAGGGGTATATCATTTGATGACCGCATACCAATACAATGTCTAAAACGAGTCACAGCTGGAGAGAGAGCTGCTGGTTGGGGTGATCATCATTTCCTACCTCATAATTATCTGATGAGTTATCTTCATCACAATATGATGTGCTTCAGGATCGGTTACTATCCACTTAAACAAACAACAGGTTAATCCACTCGTAGACTCCACCCACTATTAATTAAGAGTTAATCCCTCCTTACTCTGATTTGTAAAGACGTTATCCCGCTTGACCCCGCCCCGTTTAATTACTATTAATGTATTATTGTTACTGTAGGTTGTTCCCCTGTACCCAGTTGGTGTGATATAATGTACTTTACCTCAGCCACACCCCCTTGTACCAGAACCCTGTACAATTTCAGTGTTTATAAGAAGACCAACAGTGAATGGTGGAGTCAGCCATTTTACAGCAGTGACAAGGGATATAAGCTACAAATGAAGGTTGATGCTAATGGTAGTGGATCAGGTAAAGGAACTCATCTGTCTCTCTATGTATACCTCATGAAAGGAGAATATGATGACACCTTATCATGGCCGTTCAATGCGACCATTACTGTCCAGTTATTAAACTGGCCCTCTGACAACCATCATGAAGAGGAGACAATTCCTCACCATGAAGCACCAATAGAGTATCGTCTGAAAGTCGTTGATGGGATCACAGCTCCTGGTGGGTGTGGTTATTATCAATTTATCTCCCACACTAGTCTAGAGTTCCCTAGTGATTCTACTGTTAGGTTTATTAATGATGATAATATTTGTTTCAGAATAAGTAATGTTTACATTATTAATTAGACAAAATAATTTTATATATCCATTGTGTGTTGCAGTTATAATTTACAATTTTAAAGGGATACAGCTACAGGTGGACATACTATTTTTTTATATGAAAACAGATGTTTTATATACAATACTGAATAATTTATACTCTTTTTTTTATAATCAAAAATTAATTTTTAATTGTTAATACGAGCAAATTTAATGTGCTGTGGGTGTGGCTGATATTTTCTTGTGTAGTATGAATAAAAAGTAAGGAAAAAAGAATTAAACTTAATCAACTAAAAATAAATAAAAACCTATAATATTAGAGCCCAACCCACAATTAATTAATGATAATCAACAATCAAGTCATTGACCAAGAACTGCCAAACAAATGTAGCTTTCTTCTTGTTCATGTGTTGAAGGGATTTCTTAGTCTGCATTAGTCTAGCCTCACGGTTAGTGTTGAGGAGCACCTCACCAAATATGGAAGCTGTATGGGTTGGGAAAGGGTTAATATGAAACTCATTAATATTAGCCATGACACACCTAGTAATTTAGCTAACATCAAGTTGATTTTCGTGTGAGTATTGCAGAAGGTTCTTCAAGAAAGTGATCAAGTAGGCAAAAGTGCGTCGATGGACTTGAAGCATTTGGAGTAACAGCTGTATAACAATACATATATACTTTAATAAAGAACGCACAGTCCTCTATAGAGGGATAAAGGGGGTAAGGGGTAATGTATTACTAACCTGTCTGCATAGGGTTGAATTGTTGCAGCCTTCCATACACTTCTGATGGAGGGAACGAGGCACAACAGGTTCAGACAGGGAACGCAGGAACAGGAGTAGGGTGGCGGCCACAGAATAGACTCCGCCCTCTAATAATAGACAATACAATTATAATACCGTATACCATCTTGTAATAGAACTAACCACTCACCCATTTTAGACACTCCTGAGTCGATAATCTCACGAATCTTCTCCTGTTCATTGGTCAGTCCGCCATCCGTGAATAAGTTCTCCTAATATAAAAATAAGATACTTGTAGTTTATTTTTCATAATTTCAATTAATTTATTACACAGGCTGTATATTATTGTGTAAACAATTTCATATTGTCTTATTTGAAGCTGAGACGAAAAAAAAACACCGCAAGGAAAAGTTCAACAGTATAGTAATACACAGTGTATACTGTACAGTGCATGTGTGTATGTATGCGTTCATATGTATGTATGTACGTATGTATGTGTATATACTAACAATATGTAATCCATATTGAGTGAGATAGGTCACTAATCTATACAGTTCCTTGGGTATATCCAGTGGGGGCGGAGATGTTCTCTTCTCTAATCCATTGGAATCATACTCCTCCCATGATGAGGACTATTATACACATAATAATAACATAAACTATAAACTTATGTTTCTAATTAAGTGAACATACAGCTGTAAAATAATTTCTTCACATGTTCAGTAACATGTGGTATTCATATACTCACTAGTTCGAGTAGATTCCCCGTGGGTATGTCCCTTATATTAGTGTGTATATGTGTACTAGAGCATCTAGTGATGCACCAAATGAGGACGTCAGGTATTCTCCTACGACAGATATGAAGAAATCCTTCCCCCCTTCAAGATGAAGGACCAAGATGTTTTCAAGCTTCTCCTGCTTGGATTGCAGTAAAGGAGAGGTCTCAGAGTCCACTAACATGGTTAAATAAAATACCTGCTCTTCACCTAATGTAAAAGGAAATTAACATACCCTTAATAATAGATCCCTATTTTACAAATCCCTGTTTAACATAACCTCATAACAGATCCATAATTAACAAACCTCTACCTCATAATAGACTACCCCTAATAAACAAACCCCCTTAACAAACCCTTATTTAAACATAACTGCATAACAAACACAGATACTGCATGTATGAACCAAAGCCAATGTTTAATGCTATATGTATTGTCTCTAACCTATCAGTATTATAGCCCTCTCTGGTTTAACTGTAAGCCATGGTTTACTAATCTCATCTTGTTTATCGGGAGTGGCCAGGAACGATACCTGTACTGGACGCTGACCAATGTTACGCACTCTCAATGGGCGACGCTTCTTCACCATGAACTTGACCTCCTCAAATTTAAACTGTTGAATTAACAACAGAAGAGGAGAGAGAGTGAGAGAAGGGGGAAGAGGGAGAGAGAGAGGAATAAAGTATGTAAATGAACCTATGTAATATCAGGTCTATTTAATTAATTATTTGTCCCTTACTTCAAGACAGTTAAGCTCTACTTGAGGTAACGTTTCGTTTTCCTGTTTATCCAGTTTCCTTGTTATCTGTTCTAATATGTCTTTTTCTTTATCCGGTACAACAACCTTAACCTGTACAGGGAAGGATTGGTTGGAGGGCCATAGCCAAATATACCAATTAAAGAGAAACAATTAAAGCGAGAGCAATTGACAGCAGTTGGTATATTACTGCTGTTTGCTAAGTTTATGTAAATTGCAAGGCTGTTTGTATAATTATAATATGCTGTAGAATAGACTGTCCATAGCTAAAGCCAACACTAACACATAACATATGGAGTATCTACAGTATACTAACACAAATATAAACACACACACACGTGTACATGTACATAGCATTATAGGGTTAGTGCTTATTACAAACTCTTAAGAAGTACATTTATCTAATGTTTGCTTGCATACTCTATTCTAGCCAATCAATGCTTAGTTAACATAATACATAAACCCAGTGTATTACCCAACTACGTACAGTGATGATACCTTTCCCTGCAATATACATGCTGAGAGGGATACATATACTGATACAGTGTACATGCATTATGTGTATGTACTTAGAATTAATTAGACAGTTATGGGTATAGGGTAGGTATATAGGTACTAATATAATATTCATTATGTGTATATGTACATACCTTAGAATTAAAGAGGCAGCTGACTGGTTTATGGTCACTAATAATCATCTCAGGATAACTGGAATAGTCGAGTCCCTCTAATAAATCCCCCTGACTATAGTACAGTATGCGGTCACACCAGGCGGGGGCACGGTTCTTCTCACTAGTGTCCCATTCGTTGGTTGAGGGATCGTATTTGTAGGTCGGTTTGAAGTCAATTTTGTTCTCGTGGAACTGAGTGAAGGCATGGCCACCTTTCTGTTGTAAGTGTAACTGGTCAAGAGGGAGGAGCTTATGGAATTGGTAGGCGTCTGAATATGCTTTAATGGCGTCTACTGTTAAAGTAGGCGGAGCCTGGAGTCGGTAGTTGAGGTCACCCATCCATACAACCATACTACAGACAGAGAGGAGAGGATAATTAATGGAAAAGCAATTAATTAATTAGTAATTAAACTACTCAATGGTCAGAACTACTTGTAGTTAAATTGTAATTCAAATGCATGGGCGGAGTAATCAATGGGCGTGGCCTTACTTGTGTTCCATGATGGTGTACGGTAGCTGAGAGTTCTTGAAAAATTGTAGCCTACTGTAAATCTGATGATAGTCCTAAAGAGACAGTGAAGCATAATTAATAGGGGACTACCCCTATGTAACGAGGGACATAATTACCTGATTCCTCTTCTCCACCTCTTCCAGATGTGCTGCAAGGTGAGAGTTTACTATACATATTGATGAATGATGGACGTTGAATCGAATGGCCACACCCCCTTTATTACCCTAACGAGAAAAATTACAATTGAAATAAAATACCAAATTCCCTTTGGCCACATCCACCAGGTGTCCCATGATACCACAGGGGACTACATCAGCGTCGACATCAGTTACATAAGGTACTAGCGTCTCCTCGACATACACTACCAGTTATATACCTACTAGACGTTGGAAGGCAAGCTAGAGAGAGGGAGGAGATTGAGATGAGAATTACTTAATATTGTTACTAATTACAGGAGCTTACCCTTTTGTATTTTAGTCCAACCAGTGATAGAGAAGACTCGATCAACTCCAACCACATCTCCTCTCGTTTACTGTCCTTGTTCATCAGTATAACGCCTCAGTACTCAGATCCAATTCTTGGAAACTGTAACAAATAATTCATAAACACTATAACAAAACATATTAACCAACTGAGCATTCAGTCAACCATTCAACCATTCGATACACACTAACTACATTATTGACAGCACTAAATATCATAAGTTGTAAACTTTTTAAAAAACAATATTACTAATTTGAATCCTTTGTTGAGTAAATAAGTCAATAGTATCCAAGTTGCATACAAGTATAATGGCCGATATATTGTAGTTCTTAGACTGCCTTCTCCTTACTCACCCTATAGCGAATATATCTGGTACTTCCTGGTTGTTCAGGAGCCATGCATTTATCCAATCGCTGTATCGGCATTTGGCCATTTACATTCCATGATCCACAAAATATTCTGAGAAATAAACAACACGAAACGAAAACAGTAACAGCATTACAGGAATATACGATACATTATACATAGCATTACAGGAATACAGTACAGTATATATCATTACACATAACATCAAATCATAACTTTAACCATGTTGAATAAGCAAAC
>JAYJLX010058425.1:0-10013 GCA_036873525.1 Chalinula nematifera | reverse complement strand
TATATATATCCTAGTACAACTACACACATACATAAGCTAGGGCTACAAGCATGTACATATGGGAGACATATACACACTATATGCTCACTACTGAAACATAACCCCCAATACCAATAAACCCGAATAAACCACTGCCACAAACTGAAAGCTCAACATTTATATATTTACTTTGTCAATTGTTATCACATGAAGCAACAATCTAAGCAATATTTCAAATACATTACTAAGGTATATGGTCCTTTCGTGCACTAGGCCGTATAACCATCGCAGCAATAACAGACTAGCCTAAGAGGCCATAATTACAGGACCTACGCCATTAGCCATTGTTTTCAACTCCCTGCCATTTAATCAAGCATTAAATACGCAGCCATACCTGCGGCATCCCATCATAAACTGGAGGGGGTACCGAAGGAACAGGAGCAGAGCTTCCTTCATCCTCGCTCTCTGAGCTAGACACGTAGCTTTCCTTCTTCTCCTCCAAGAGACTGGCCATGTTAGCACTTGACTTTATTAGCAATTCTATTCTGAATAGAAAAAAAATTACCGGCTAATTTAGACTTAACCGGTAATCTCCCGGATATGGGAAATTTACGGTATTCAGTTCTTGAGCATAAATGTTTGCTGACTTAGCAATAAATCTAGTTGTAACTACAAGGTAATTTTACCCATGAATGGAGATTGAATTATGACGGATATTGCAGTGAATAGAACATCGGTCTACTATGCATCAGTAGTTGAATGTAGTTTACTGTTTGCTAAAAGCTAGTGTAATCCGGATAAATATTAATCTACATAGTTAATAATAAACCCCTTTATTGCAAAATCACTAGCGTAACAATTACGTCATTAGTACTGTCTGGGATTTGCGTATCCTAGACTGTGCCAATACTATCATCATCATGAATGCTGATACAATCAAACACCTAGTACAGTAGTTGTTAGTATACACTGTGTTCGGCTTTTAATTTGGTTCACTTTTGAAGTTGGGGAATTCAGTGCAACTGATGACTACATAATAGATCTAATTATATAATTATACAGCTTCTATTCAAATTCCTCCATCAATTTGATCGGAAAATTTCAGTGATATCTAGTTACAGACTAAAGTTATACCAGTAAAAAAATCGAAGTTAGGAGTCAACAACACTTAGCAACACTGCTACATATTGCCAACTGGAATAATTTTTTTCAACAGCAAAATCCGCTATCAACCCTTTTTTAGGATATAATAGATCTACTACTATTTTGTTTACTGAAAGCAATAGATAATACAATACCCAGCCACTCCCCCAATTTTTTTTATTATTATTATTTTTAGGTACTAGCTAGGTGTGGCTGATTAGGGCGTAGCTATTGGGCGCGGTCCGTCTATCTTTTTGTGTTTATTCAACGCCCCCTCCTTCAACCTTAGCTACTTTTGAGTGGAACAAGTTTTAGAGTGTGCTCGAAATGAATGAGGGCATCGATTTATTGCAGAAAGTGCAAAAGATTATTGAAGACCAAGAGAAAGAAATAAAGGAGTTGAGATCTCAGATCAATCAATTGAAAGCTGCTCTGAATGGCCAGAAAGGTGGATCTGCTAATCAAAAAGAACCAGCCCAACCTCCTGCATTGGGGCCAGGTGCTGGATCAAACTTTATGTAAGTTTTTTTTTGAGCTTCATTTCTGAAGCATTACATGTGAATCATAGTACACAGTAATGCAGCTAATTGCTGCTTAAAACTGAGCACAAAGCAGTAAAGCACTATCTTATTTTAAAACTGAAATTTGTAGACACTCTATCATAACTATTTAACAGCTAAAACTACGAATTTGTTATGCTTTTGTGGTGGTATATTTTAGTGATACAGACTTGCAGATCATAGTATTGTATGGTATGTATTATTTCCAGGACGGGTTTTGGTTGCTGGAATTAGTTTAGCAAGCTACTTTAGTGCTAATGTTCTTTGGAATTCAGTCCAGCACAGTGATGAAAGGACTTGAGCTATTGTTCATTGCTGATGTTCTTATATGCGTTTTTGTGCCAAAATCTAATATTGTTTTTGTAGCTGTTTATCAATGGATATTGAGAGGTCACATGGGATTTATAAAATATGCAAAACAATAGTGTATAATTGCTAATTAATTACCTTCCATGACTGCAGTTCCATTAGTGATGTTGATCTATTAGTCAGTTGTGGCTGATTGTGATTAAGCGTTGAGTTATAATTTACACTCTATAGTTTACACATACTGAATTACAAACTGGTGCACCAGCTGCTATAAAGTCTTGGTCGCATTAGTAATTACTTTTTTTTTAACTGGACTGACCCATTTATGCAACTGATTCATAAATAATAATCGTATTGTGACTAAGTCATTTCTTGAGAGAAAATAAAAGTTAAATTATTTTATTAGCAAAATTAATCATATTATTATGTATGGTTTTTTCCCCCCATATGCACGGCCAAGTTTGTTTCAGAAAAATAATGGTTTATGGGATAAAATCGTACATTTCATTAGGTGGATGTACCTGTCAAAGGCTCTTGCAGACCATATTATATTGGGCAGCATCTTTTTTTAGTTTATAATAAACAAAGTTAATAAACCGTACATAATAACATGATTAATTTTGCAATAATTAACTTTTGTTTTCTCTCGAGAAATGACTTAGTCAACTTTTTCATCTTTTCCACAGCGCTTCACAATCACAACAGCATTTGAAACCACATATTGAAGAGAAACAGGACAGTAGTGATTCGTCTTCAGTACTTGGAAGTGTTTTGAGACGAGGTAAATCCCCTAGCAGGCTGAGTTTGGAAGATTGCAAAGCGATTGCATCCGAAGTTGTCTCGAGTTCTAGTGAGGTTTCGAACAAGCACACTACAACCGAAGACGACGAGGAAAACATGAGCGTTACTAGCTCTGACCTGTCCGGGACTGAGGATAGTACCAGTATAGATTCTTCCTCAGATGTACCAGTATCGTTTTCACCGGTTCCTGACTCGCCGCGGACACCGCAGTCTCCTGACATTATTATCACGACGACCCTGTCAAGCACTCCAAAGGTCAAAGTTCCCACTCCAGGCAGACGTTCAGCTGCTACTCTGAACAAGTTTGGTAACAGCACTAATCGTGATACGTTTGACTGGAAGCAGCCGGAGGACAATGGTGAGACTGGTGAGGATGATGACTTTAACCGTCAGTCAGCAGCTACTCATTTCCGTAAGAGAGTACAAACCTTTGGAGGCCATGGTGGGCGTCAGATGTTAAGGGTTAAGCAATCACTTCAACCAGAGGAATCTACTGATGGTGGAAAGTCCACCAAGAAAGCAATGGACAGATCGAGCAAACTTGAACGAAGAAACTCTTTTCCAGGGCGCGGCCAGCATACTGTTGTGTACTTGTCAACTGATATGGAAATGAAATTACAGCAGATTATACAGTTAGCATTAGCAGAGAAGTATGGTGGGAAAGAAAAGGCCAATGGAGCCGCAACTGTCATTCAAACTGCTTACCGGAGATACAAGAATGTCCAGCATTTCAAGCTGCTACGAGTGAGGCAGCAATCAACAATGCAAAGGAGACGGACCATGTCAATAAAATATCCAGGAGGTAGGAGACCCAGCATGATTAAACGAAAGCCAAACAGTAGCCTACATGATTCATCAAACATCGACAAGATGACCCATGTGAAAACGCTATATAGAAACATCACCCAACCAAAGCTAAGCCCTAATGTATCCCGGAGAGAACTATTGGCTTCCAATCAGCTATCACCAATTGCAACGACTGCCAGTGTTCATAGGAACGGGTTAGAGGAACAACCATCACCTGGAAAAGGGGCGACCAACATGGAGGCCAGCCCTCTGTCAATGATTGATGAAGGTGAAGACGAACATGAGGAAATATCGGAACTAGAGCAGACATACTCAGAAGACCGCGACCAGAAGCCACGGTCACATAGTGTATTTTCGGGTCTGTCTTCATCCGCCATTCAAAAGTTGTTCTCTTCCAAACATCCTGTCATCGTTCAACAAAGAGAGAGTGCAAGATCACTCAACAAGAAGACAACCATAGGAGTTAACATTTTCAACAGGTAATGCTTGCTTGCTTGTTTAATGGCAGATGTATTTTGTAAACAAATCATGTAATGCACCATTGAGTATTTGATGGCCTCTCCAAGTTAGCGCTGACTCAGCATCTTATCAGATTTCAATTTAGTTTGTATAGGGTTGCTTAGGCAACCATAAAACATTCAATCATAATTAAACCAACTAATTAGATCTAGTACTACCATTGTTCCTTAGAGATCTTTAATTATAAATTGTATACTTGACATCTTTTAATTAAAGTTGTGTAGAAATATATAACTATATAGCATTTTAATCATGTGGGTGTATTATTATATTACATGCTTTATTAAACGCTACAAAATACTTAATAAGATATTCATGTATTTTACGTGCCAGCAGCAATGCAATGGGAGCCAAATAATTAATGATTTAGTAGTACTGATTTGATGGTTTATAGTTTTGGTGTGGTTAAATGTTTTCAATATGGAAAAAGGATACCGAAGCTAACCTACTGTAAACCTTTTATTAAACATTTTGTAAATATCATATTCACAGTTAATCGGCCTCTATTGATGGATATGTGCATGGTATAATAACTATTAATGCAAACAGCAGCTGCAGCTGTAAACAGTGTTTACTAACTAGAGTATGTGATGTTGGGTTATTTGAATTAAAGTGTTTTGTTCGATGTTTTCAAGTTTGCTTTAGATGTATATTTAGTATGAGTGCCTAAACATGTCAACACATACGCTTAATTGCATTACTATATTTGATCAGCTATATATAATAATATCATTACTGAGTCGCTGATTGTTTGGAGTTAGGCGTCAGCAAGTGCTCTTAGGAGATATAAGATATCACATAACTTATAAATTGATGGATTTATGAAGTGTTTTTTACATACTAGGTAGGTTTAAGTTGTGTACGTTTGTGTGTAAATAAGTGCAAAACTTAATCCACATGAAATTGTTATACATATGTGATAGATACATACGTATGAATAGCATATGCATGTAAATGCATGTTTGTGTAAAAATTGAAGATGCACTTTTAAAGAAACTTTTTGTATCGAAGTTGACTCATGCAATCCTACTGAAAAAAAAATTTGCTATACATGAAATAAGCGTTTTGTGTGCATTAGATGTGTACAATAGATATGGCTTCAACATAAAGGATATGCTTTCAATGTTTCATTAATTTTCACTCGTTTGTAGAAAAGCTTTTCTTTCTCTGACTTTTCCATTGCATGTATGCGTATGACCAAAGAGTACATTGTATCTCCCCATATTGAAATGCTCCCCTGTATATTGCATGTACATGCATGTATTGTACTATAGTACATTATACTACGTAATTAATTGTATATTATATTGTGTTTTCTTATTTACAATCATAAATTAACATTCTTGTTGGTTGGTTGTTGCCACTCACACTATCTAAGTATACTCCCAACCCTTCACAACCTGTAACTTTCTCACACCACTGACTGTATATATAGCCATTGACTATGTAGCCACTGACTATGTAGCCATTGGCTGTGTAGCCATTGACTGTTAGCCATGGGTTAATTTAAATAGTATTGTGGTAGGACTTGAAAGAAACTATACGTGTATACTGTAATTTTATTTAGGAAATTTAATGCAATTTGGTAGCCATATACTGTATGTGTTATACATGCCTGAACATTGGTGTGTATGTACAATTTACATGTACATGTGTGTATACAGTATGTGTATAATACAGTACATGCATAACACATGTAACCATTGCAAGTCAAATTTGGTATATTATTTCTAGTATAGGACATGTACATGTAATGGTGGTTCATATACATGTACAGCTCATTCACAGGCTCTTGTTTTATCTTTTAAAGGTCAGGTGAAGTGCTAATGTTTTAGAGTAATTTAAAGCACTTTAATTTTCACTTTTGTTTTTTCACCTGATGATGGACTTGGTAAAAATCCTTTAGTGTCTATTTCCAGTTTGTTATCAACTAAAGCAATAAAAGCTTTTCCACGAATTTTGTCAATTTTGTCATTACATGTACTTGGCACATTCTGTTCCTGCCACTCCCTATCTCCCAGTCCGAAGCTTTAATTTAGTAAACTTCTTTTATGAAATAATTTTTTTATGGACAGATAATAGATTTTTTAATTATCTTTTACATTCACAACAATTTAGATTCATTTTTAATTGTATTTTAATTATTTTCTTTGGATAGAAATCCAAAGAGAGGTATCCAGTATCTTGTGTTTGAAGGAGTCCTTGATGACAGCCCGTATGCTGTAGCTCACTTCCTTAATTCGTATTACGGGATAAGTAAGGAGAAAATCGGAGAGTTTGTTGGGGAAATACGGCACGACTTCAATATGGCAGTACTAGAGTAAGCTTGCTACACATACAGTACTGTACATGCATCTACATGTATAGTACGTACTGTACATGTACAGTATATAGACATTATAATGTACTGTAATTATATGTACTGGAGGCTCTGTAGCATACATTACTGGGCCACATGAGAAATTCCTGTGATTATGGGAGTGTCATATGAGGTAGTTTAGTATCAGTTGGTAACTCTGACTGTTTCCTCATTATAGATTGAGGGGTGTATCTGACCCTAGTTCTTAGTATTGTTGTGATATTCTACTATAGTACAGAGTATGAGTGTGTGTAAATAATTTAATGCTGTCTTCATGACCATAGGATAGTAGACTCACTGCCACGCTCACTGTATAATATATGTTATATTTTATATAAAGAGTGCTGACAGTTCTTGCTAGATGCTATCTGTGCTGTTTATTTATTACGTTATCAGTTCTTTTACTTGATGATGCTGCATGATGAAGCTAATTATCTTGTACCTGATGAAGCTACATGTACATACATCTAATGTCTAAGTGTACACACACTGCCTGTATTGGAATATAATTATGCTATACACTGCCTGTATTGGAATGTATGCTATACATTGCCTGTATTAGAATATATGCTATACACTGCCTGTATTAGAATGTAGTGTATGTGTAGTATAGTACAGTACATGTGCAACACAGTTGGTCTCTATTGCTATCAGGAGTCCATGATATGTACCCCACTGATCTATGTGTGTATGTTGTGTAACTGTGTAAGCTGTTAACTATATCATAGATATACATGTAGTAGGACTTATGATAATAGAGTTTGTGTTATCAATGTATGTGTATGTACTTAGGGATCTTTTTTTTAAGCAATTTGTTTCGCAAGCTCCTGGCTGTTGTATAGTACATGTAAGTCTTGTCAGTGCTTTAGTATTTGAATCTGTTGTGACCTTTATTATGATAATCAATGAATCTAATGTCATGCATGTTCTAGCTGGTGTGTTTTAGTAGTCAACAATGAAATATTTTACCAGCATTAATTGGATTGAGTATCATAATAATAAACATTAAGTGTTCTAATTAAACTAGCCTTTTTAGTCCGCTCTGGAAACAGCATGTTGACTGTAGACTATTCAAATCAGTAGGTATAATAACTTTTTTTTAATTAAAGAGGTGATCCATTTTGGTGGAGGCATGACAGTTAGTTACTCATGGCAAAGGTAAAAGCAAAAGACCCATTGGATGCTTCTACACTACTTCTTCTGTTCCTGTTTTTTTTGTAAACCTACATGTGGACTTGCGGGCTTTGTGTGACTTGGTTTAGCATCGATTAACATTATGTTTTGTCTCACTTTCATTCTATTGGTTATTTAGTTTATCAAACATTTTCAATGTTACATATTGGTTATGTACACTGTACCTCAATACGGTTCCTATTGAATTTATAGACCTCGCTACTTCGTTGCTCGGTTTATAAATCTCACAGAAACCTTTACCTCGGTATAAAATCTAGTTTGATGTATTTACAATTCTTACATATACATGTATTTATATAATTATACCGTATACAGTATATCATTATTTGTATATTTTATGTACGTTATATAGGTGTTTAGTGGAATCCATTGATTTATCTGGCAAGACCATCGATATTGCCATCAGGGACTTTCAAAAGCTCTTCAGAATGCCTGTAAGTGTATGTACAGTAGTATAAAGATCATTTTGTTTTTTTTGGGAACTTGTAAAGATTCTGTTGATACTGCTTGTATATGTATGTACATGTACATAGTCCTATCATTATACACAAGCATTAAAGTGTTATGATTATACTAGCAGGTAGCTAATTGCACATGTATATACAGTATCTAAGCTAATTTTGCTCAGCAGTAGTAATGTTAGTAAAAGCTACTATTCAGCAGTCTGTGTGTTTATATAAATGATACTACTGTATGTGGTAGTCTAGGGTCTCCATGTGATATACATAATATTATTATGCATAATATAATACACATACATGTAAGTATTGTAGTTTGTACTATTACTATTGATTAATAATTACTGTGTACCCTTTATCATTATCACAGGGTGAAGCTCAGAAGATTGACAAGATAATGCAGGTAAATTATTGATGATGATGACCCTATAGTTAGTTGTGTTATAGTATATAGGTTATCTATTGAAGAGGGTATTAGAGTTCATGCTGTGTGTATCCTCAGAGATTAAGTGTGCCTGATTAAATAGTAATAAATATGATATGTTTATATATAGTAGTAATTACTATAGTTTGGTTCATGAACCATGGGTTTAGGTATTATCTAGATATTTTTAGAGGTCGAAAAAGTGTTAATGTAATGTTGCTGATTTCTGGGCGGGTGGAGTGTAGTATAGAATAGTACAGAAAGTCCTTTATTGAAAGTTCTCAATGTGAAAGAACTATACAAAAACATTTCACTAATTGCTCCATATCATAACTCACTATAAAAAGGAAAATTATAATTATGGTTATTAGGGACTTCAATTAGTCCTTTTAATTATAATTATGGTTATTAGGGACTTTAATTAGTGTCCTTTTAATTATAATTATGGTTATTAGGGACTTTAATTAGTGTCCTTTTTGTGAAGAAATTTGTTTATTAATTCAATTTGTTTTCCTGTTGTACATGTAGATGTTTGCCTCCGAATACTATAAACACAATCAGGACAGTGGAGTACTGTCTGAGGACGCTGCCTATGTCCTATCCTTTGCTATAATGATGCTCCACACGGATCTACACAACCCTTCAGTTAAACGACACATGACCAAAGAAGAATGGGTGAAAATGAACAGAGGTGAGCTATACTCATTATATGGCGATTTAACTTGGGATATAAATTGGTACTTGTTGAGTGGTTAGTGTGAAATAATTATACTGCTACTATTATTATACTGTACACGTTGTTAGCTTAACGTACTGTAAATTGAGGATATTTTTACAAGTGGCAAAATCTTTGTTTTGGTATATTTCAAGCTAGGTGATTTGTTGGCTGTGCTTTACCATACAAAGTGATGTTATTTGTGTACGTGTGCTGTACGTTACACAGGTATAATTGCTTATAGCGTATTGTATTGTTTAAATACAATTGATAATTCCATGTAGGGTATTGCCTGGTGTATTATACATAATGATTAATGTATGGCCTTTAAGTATTTTACATTTGATGTGAGTATGATTAGATATACACAGGTGTACGTTGTAATTGTATGAACACATGTATATATAGTTATCATTATTAATTTTTGATTATTTCAACAATTTGGGATAATTTATAGAAATACATGTACTAGGGAAAAGCATGCTTGGGTTGGTTTTTGTGTACATACAAACAAACTCATACTTCAGTATGCACCTACATACTACAAGATATATAGGTATATGTAATAAGTATAATGGAAGTAGGGTGTTGTATTGTAGTAGTACTAGTAGGAAAGGCTGTACATGTAAATAATTTGAATTGAGGTAATTCACTTTCACAATAGTATCATACATGTACATTATTGCTGCCAACTTCCTACTGGGTGGTGGGTGATTGTGGTTCCAGGAAATTTGGTAATAAGGTG
>JAYJLX010058414.1:0-10015 GCA_036873525.1 Chalinula nematifera | reverse complement strand
TAAAGTACTGTTACTGCATCACGCTAATCCAAATATCAATAATAAGGTCTAATTATTGCATACAGCATCAGAAAAGGCATATAATACAAGTGTTAAAGTACTGTTACTGCATCATGCAGACCCAAATATCAGTGATAAAGAAAATTATTGCATATAGCATCAGAAAAGGGGCATATAATACAAGTGTTAAAGTACTGTTACTCCATCATGCAGATCCAAATATCAGTGATAAAGAAAATTATTGCACATAGCATCAGAAAAGGGGCATATAATACAAGTGTTAAAGTACTGTTACTGCATCATGCTAATCCAAATATCAATAATAAGGTCTAATTATTGCATATAGCGTCAGAAAAGGGGCATATAATACAAGTGTAAAAGTACTGTTACTGCATCACGCTGACCCAAATATCAGTGATAAAGAAAATTATTGTATATAGCATCAGAAAAGGGGTGTAATACAAGCGTTACACTCCTATTACACCATCGTGCGGATCCAAATATTAGTGATAAGGAAACTTTTTACAAAGAGGCATAATAAAGTATTGAAGTCCTATTACTCCATCATGCTAACCCAAATATCAGTGATAAGGCGTGATTATTGCATATAGCGACAAAAAAGGGGCATATAATACAAGTATTGAAGTACTGTTACTCAATCACGCAGCCCAAAATATCAGTGAATTATTGCATACAGTATCAGAAAAGGGGTGTAATACAAGTGTTGAAGTCCTGTTACAACATCATGCTGATCCAAATATCAGTGATAAGGCCTAATTATTGCATATAGCGTCAGAAAGGCGTGTAATACAAGTGTTGAAGTACTGTACCTCCATTATGGAGATCTAATAAGGCTGGTGTACAGTTTGCCAGTACCAAGGCATCTCTAAGCATGACGGCACTACCAGCAACTGGAAAAAAAATTGCAAAGGGAATGAATAGTTGCCCTTATTGCTGCTGCTGATTCTACCAGTAGCTAGATACAACCACTGTCATATGCCCCGGCCCCTCCAGCAGACAAACCATTTATCATATTAATAATACCAAAAAAAAAAAAAAACTTAAGAAAACCAAGATATAAACCATATCAGCACCATCAACTACCTCCTCTTTATTAACCGTGCACCAGTATTTCCATTAAGTCAGTCACAGTATATATACATGAACATGTACTGCAATGTATTCATGTACACACTACTTCACTGATGGACTTGAGCATTATGACATGCAGGTTTTAAATTAATTTATTCACTTTTTTTTTACAGTAGCTTGGTCAATGTGTGAAATCTTTCTTCTCCCTCTACCAAAATCGCACAACTGGTTTGATATTGGCAAAGAAATGGAGATTGGATTAAACAAGCAACAATCTTTGCTAAATAAGGTTAGAAAGAAGATGTTAAGTTAGAGATTAGTATATCTAAAACAACAAGAAATGTGGCATAAAATCCAATGATTGGAATGTACGACCATGTATCTATCACTGGGAATGGTGCAGGCTAATACTGTAACAGTAAGTTGTAGTTGCATACTGCAAAGGTACAAGCAAATAAAGATCCCACGAGGTACTGTATCGATTGGAGATGGGATGCTTGACAAAGTGGACTGAAGACTCCTCCTCCATTATACTCTGGGGATTGACCTAAGAAAAAGCATACTTATCAACTCCGTACACTGTTGGAAGAAATTATCCTCCACCTTGTTCAGTGAATTCTATAGAATTCACTGAACAAGGTGGAGGATAACTTCAACTGAGTGTGAACGAGGAATACAACATGATATATGCAGGGTGACAAATAAGCCCCAGTGGTCAGGCTAGCATTTTGGGGTTTATAGTCCAAAATTGTTAACCAAACAATGTTTTAGTGTGTGTTGCTTTGAAAAGTTGGTACTCAACTGGAAGGTTTTGGTACTCATTGAACACCAGAGTACCCTTATTTGCAACTCAGGATATACATTGTATATACCAGTCATATAATCATCTCAAGATATCTACATACAAGGGGGAAATGTGGGAGGAGTTTCGATTCAACATGGGGTTACAATAATTAAGGCATGAAAGCTGGTAGTACATGTATGCATGCTGATAGAGCACATAATGACTTGGAATGATCCCTTATACTATCAGATAACAACAACTTGTTTACAATAACTTTAACTTGCAGTTGCAATATTAAAAAATGTAAAATTTAATTAGTACAACGAAAAGCTGATCAGTAAACAACAACACATGAAACAAGGCTACAATAATGAGAAATATAGTACATTAATATTTACACTGGATTATTTTAAAATGTTCATTAGTGTCAGTACACAGATCATCATCATCTCCATCATCGTCATCAACTAGGCTATCTTCATGTTTAATCAATCCTCCATGAAAGCTGCTTTCTTCGTCTGATACTATTCTCAAGCGTTGCTTTGATTTACCACATGAGATGCCATCACTATAAATGGGACTGGGGGTTTGAGTGATGGGAATATGGGAATGAGAACCGGGGGTTCGGGGACTGGGAGTTCGAGTAATGAAGGTTCGGGCTTGAGGATTTTTGTTAGAACTATGAGGCGATGCAGGGACAGAAGACGAGGTATTTATGAAGAATGTATCATAATCTACTGCTGTAGTGTCACTAGTAGTGCTGGTATTATCCTCCTTATAACTATCGGATGAAACAACTCTTAATTGCTTCTTGCCTACTGCACATGGCTTGGGATTGCCATTAGTGTACTGGTCTTCCTCCTCTGGTTCCTCACGATTCCTGTTATTCGTACTGGTAGTGTTTGTAGTTGAGTCATTGTGTATACCATCATGCACTGTAGGTGGTATCATATAACGCTTATATATCCTCAAGCTTGAAGTCCTTCTGAACTCGGAATTACGATTCTCACGAGGAGCAACCGGGAATTGGTGACTTGCTACTGTTGCAATTCGATTCAGTCGTGGTCTATCTGGTGCTGAATTGCGTCTATCTGGTACTGAATTGCGTCTAAACATTGAACGCCAAGTGCTCATCTTCCACACTCTGTAGTTATTTAAAACAAGATGACTGATTATTGAAGGTAGTCTCGAATAGTTACACTCTTCAAGGTAAACCCTGGCTTATATGCTGGATCATGCCAACTGATCAACAGCTTAAAGAACAAATCGTTTTGCTGCTCAAGACAAATTAGCAGTACTAGAGATTAAAAGCAAGGTAATTAATCTCTGACAAATCACTAGTCCAAGAACACCGTAACACAGGTGAACTTTGATATATACATTATGAAAGATAGTAATAATCCGATGACAAATTGCACGTAGCAGATGTCATGGAATCTCAGCTATACACCACTATAAGGTGTTACATACAGAAACTTGGCAGCTTTATCAGACAGCTTTCAGTTCCGGGAGACGACTAGTCAGGCCAGGATGGATTAATTAGATCATGAAACAAATGCGGGAAACAAATTAGACTACGTTACACTTTCTGCACACAAACGGAATGGTGAGACTACTACCTGTTTGGTAATGAGATAACACGTATCACAGGAACCCAACGAGACGTAAAAAATTAGAAAATATTTTTGTTTTATATTCGTGTAGCTATAAAGTTATATCATCGACACTAGTTAATAGTTGGGAGGGGAACAAAATGATAGAAAATACATGTATACGTTTTAGGTTGTGATACTTAACTTCATTAAAATATTAACATGATCACATACATAGAAGTTTCTTCTCAGCTCAAACCACTAACAATTTTGGATCAACAGTCGGCAATAGTCAAAAGGCTTGTACCACCCTTTTTTACTCAAACACTGTGTGAGCTACATGTACATGATGTTTGGAATTACTTTGCTAGCTGACTACCCGGCCAGCGTGAGGAATACAAGCCGATCTATGACGTACATCAAATGCGTATACATGTACATGTATATACACATATACTTCTTGTACACACATGCTTTTATCGTTTGTATGTAACATTTTACAGATAAACAGAATAATGATTTAGTTGTATTTGTATAATTAACTGTTTCTCTGAAGGCTATTGTCCTGTAATCGATAGTAAACAAACCGAATTTAACCAATCATTAGCAACTAAGAATTAGACAATGTACAGCCCAGACAGTACATACAATGTACATGTACATAGCATATATTGAAGGCTTTGATCTGGTACTATACAGTATATGTACACGTATATCAGCAGACATGTTCCCAGCTCACAAAACAAATACATTCAAAGACATAAACAAAGGCAACTTTTTTGATGCAACCACAAACATCAAATAAACAACACATAACAACAATTACATTGTATATACAGACTGTAGGTATATCAATCATGTGTAAATTAATTGTACTTGAAGAAAGGAAACGTTCTTGATACAATCACAAACATATTAAATAACTAAAACAATGCGTTGTACAGGATATAGTATGCAATTACAAACACATATAACAAACAAGAGTTCAAGGAGTGGCTACATCGAGTTTCTCCAAACTGCCAATATAAAAAAATTACAATGCATCAGCCACAATGGGGAGGGGGGGGAGGGGCTACATAAACTCATTAATTTCATACAATGGCACACTAAACGCAACTGTAAGTCCACATGGACCTCACCAGCCATCTCCTCATACATGCACACCATATATGTACATGTATAATTTTGGTAAACAAACTGAATACATTATCAGCTTATAAATCAACATTTCTTTCTTATCAATATAATAAAGAATTAAGACATGTGCACTACTGTAAGCCATTGTTTCACTAGATTATGAGAGGAAGAAACACTGGCTATAAATCAGATGTTGCACCAATGTCAAGTAGAAGTTCTCTTGCATACATAGCTATAGTATTCAGTTTTGTTAAAACTGAATGCTTTAAGTCTATGCATACATAAGTTACAATACCTATACACAATACCCATATACTGTACACGTACCCATACCATCCTATAGTTCAATAATACAAAACAAGTCAATAATCATTCAATGTTATAGTACAATTGAAATCCATCAGTGCAAATAACACAACACATCCTTATCAACATCCACTCAATGTGTATGTGTATCCAATCAACAGCAGCTACAGCAAGTAGCCAGCTAGCTAGGGTTCATCGTTTGGCATGAACACTTTGACAAATAAAACAGACAGATTGCTAACTTAATGTTAAATAAAATACATGTACATTTGGCATGGGATACGTGTATACTATTCCTCAGGTTATATCGAACCACATGCAGTGAACCACATGCCATGGCCAAATAACATTCCTCATTGGAAAGCTACACACGTAGGCAATTTCTTCCAATTATAAAAAAAATTATTATAAAAGTTTTTTTTCAACAAAAAAAAAAACAGTGAGACAGTAAAATATATAATAATTACATAATAATGTATAATACGACATCAATAAAAAAAACAATGCAAACTGACCAGCAGTATACATGTTAGTAAGTATGATACACTACTGTATGTAGCTAATGTTACATAGTAAACAAAAAAGGAATCAAGTGAATGGGGCGGGGCATAGATTGAAAAGACACAAGGACTTGAAAATAGTTCGTCTTTTGCAAATTACGATACAGACCAACGATACGAGGAGAAGATCAACTGATTATATCTCTCATTCGCATTATCGGACGATAATTCCTTTCTTACGGAGGAAAGACAAGCCAGTTTCCGTCTATTTACAATAACAGGCTCAGCCTCCTTATCTGTGGTAAATACATCATCGAGACTGTCTGTAATTAGTCTGGTTTCATCATCATCACTGTTCATTGGCGACAGAACATATGTTTGCTGCTGATCATTACTCGATGGACTCGAGTTACTAGGTATCACTTTAAGACGCCTCGAGCTGTTCGGAGAATGAGATGGCTGGAGTAAGTCAAGATTAAATGGCCGCTCAGTATTCGAGACTTCGAATAACAACGTACACGACGAAGACATTTTTTTATACTCTGATTTTAACTTTACTTTCTCTCTCAATATCACTAATTTTAAGACTGATTTCGAATGTTCACAGAGCAGCAGCTTTTATAGCTGAAAGCAATGCACTTCCTGTATGACAAGTAATGTGTCATAACGTGTAATTTGTTTGTTCAATTTGTACTGTCTCAAAATGTGCTGTTGTATCCCACAGAAAATTAGTGAACATAATCAATGTACATGTATATAGTTTCAAAACAACTACTTTAGCTTATGACGTAGATATACTGCAGGCTAGACATTAACTACACAGACAAGTTACATGTACACTCAATAAAAATTAACCTCTCTCCCTGTTTCTGTACCCTTCTCCAAACAATCCCTAATTGACTATAACCTGAAGGGTCACTTTATTACTACTACCAGCTTTTCCTAATTTCTCTATCAATTAATAAAACAAATAATTATTACAAGTTTGAGGTTTAAATTACGAGATGCAAAGGTATTACTGTGCGAAAGGTTCAGGACAAATCTGACCTGCTTATTCACTTGAGTCTGATTCACAATATTACATTAGCTGAACGTTTACGTACATGCAAATTGTGTGGGTGTCACTGGGTGATTTGACCTTTTTACGCAATGTTTACATTGGAATAGACTAGGATTCTAGTCCAGTGTCTATGTAACGTCTTGCTAACATCATATTGTGAACTAGGCTGTATCATGAAACACAAATTGTCATGTCATAGCATATACCTGTAGTGTATAACTGGAAATTTTTTTTTTGTATGATAAATTAAATTTCTGAGATGAACTTTTCACTGAAATAGTTAGAGCATGGGTAATACACACGCTTAATTCTTTTTTTATATGATTCAATTTTCCCCCTTTTTTTGCCGCCCGCTAAAATAAACCATAGCAAAAAATATCTACATGTAGTTACGCACATGCAAAGCCTGTTTCATCTTATAAGTGCTATCAGGGATTTACTCCACAAACAGGAGGATAGTAAAAGAAATTGCTATTCTAAAGAGTGATGTACGTAAGGCAAATTGTGTACACATGTATGAGGTACTGTATACATGTATGTACATGTACATAATTTTGTAAAAGTAAACAATAGTCGAAACTATACAAACTATTGTAGTCTGCAAAAAAAATAAAGCCACAGTAAAAATATCCAGTTATGTAATAATATACATGCAGACTTTTCATCTTACAATAAGACAAATTGGTAGAACTACATGTACATGCATAATATGATCTTTATTAAATAAACAATGGTAGAATTACAGTATGATCTTTATAAAAGTAAACAATGGTAGAACTACATGAACTGTACATAATTTAATACACAACACACACACTACAAGTCTGCAACAAGTTACACTGTATAGCACTATAAGTCTATAATACTGACAGCCATAATACAAATCAGGATATACGGCGTGCCATCTTACACTTCCTTAATGTGTTTAGATACCACATAGCTACTGTATTCAATACATTGCCTAGGAAACTTGGCATAAACAATAGCTAGTGGAGCAAATATACCATTTGAACTGATTATTATTAAGAATCAATCAATACAACACTATAAAAAAATTATACATACTTTTACATTATGGTATATAAATTATACAACCTTTGTATAAAAAAAAGTAAGAATAAAACATTGAGTGGAAGAGGGATATGAAGATTGAGAAAAATATTTGCAAAGTTGCTTTAGTCCACAACATAGAAACAGTAAGATGAACTGGTGGAGCTACGCCTCTCATTGTCTCCATTAGTGAGTGACTTGCTTCGTACAGAGGAAAGGCAGGCCAGTTTCCGTCTGTTCATGGTGACTGTAGGCTTGTGTTCATCAGTAAAAACGTCATCAAGATTATCTGTACTACGTCCTGCCTTGTCGTCTTCTCGGCTAGTTTGTAGCAGAACGTACGATTGCTGTTTATTGCTCAAACTACAAGGGATGACTTTGAGTCTCTTAGAGCTGGTGCGAGATGACCTTCGTTGGAAGGCGAAATTAATTGGCCTTTCAGCATCACAGGCATCGAATGACAGTGTAAAACACAAGGTAGACATCTTTGTATGGTCTATAACCTATGTCCTTTGTATTTTAATACTGATCAAAATCTGGTTTGGTTTATGATTCAATTACAGCAGCGCTGCTTTTATAGTGTAGCTAAAATTGCCCTGATGTGTGTTGGCCCTGATCGATAATCGTACGATGTCAAGGTACAATTAATTTGTTTGTATCCATTTTGTACTTTTCCAGAACAGGTCATTAATTAAAACGATAAAAAAAATATATACATGTATATACGACATGCAATGATGTAACAACATGATATAACTTGCAATAAAAAATACTTGAAAAATTAACATTAGACAAAACAGTGAAACTATTTGATAATTTTCTCCTAAAAACACATTTGCTTAAACATCAAGTGGAAGGGAAATTGCCACACACAGGAAAATAAAAGAGGAGGAGCAATTAAAGGGGCGGGGCAGCGATTAAAGTGGGCAAATGGGAGACAGTTATACAAAAATTAATGAAAAATGATTGTCATAATGGGTTTCATTAATAATACAAAATAATACATTACAAAAAAAAAAACACGAAATAAGAAAAAAAAAACACAAAGCCAGAAATTGAATGATAACATACACTATAATAACAAACACCACTGCACACGGCAATGCTGCGGTCACTATCATCCTCCGTGAAGACCAATACACTGTTTCTTTTCGTCTATCTGCACCATCAGGTACAACATCGTCATAAGACTCAACAATAAAAATTATGAAAAAACATACATGTATACGTCTTTTCAGTTGCCTTCATATCCGGAGGAGTTGGTATCACCTTAAATACCGCTTTCCTCGCCATTAAGCTCCTACAGTAAGGACATCGCCTGGGTTTAGTGACATAATGCCTGGTACTACGACAACGAATAGGAGACTTCACCCAATTGATGGTTATACTAATTAAACATATCTATTATTAGCAACTAATTAACTTTATGTTCTTCAGTGACGTTTTTAATACACAAAATTAATGCATTCACATACAAACAATACTCCCCTATACTAGAAAAGATACATGTACTATTTCAAGTATTCATCAGTCATAATTTCCAATTAATTCATAAATCATTGTTTGTTTCCAGTGTTTTTGATAAAAATTTTAATTGTGGACCACTTGGCTCAAAATGGGAGGTCAATCTAAACAATTTAATATTTCTATAGTTTTAGGGTAAAATAGTGCTCAAGAATGCGTGCAAATTGGCTTAATTGGCACAATATTTTTTTTTGAGCCAATTACATCAACTATCACCATTGGTGTGCCAAAATGGCTTATTAAAAATACTGTTTCTTTCTCATCAATAATAATAAAGAATTAAGACATGTGCACTACTGTCATTGTACTACTGGCTATAAACCAGCTGTTGCACCACTGTCAAGTAGAAGTTCTCTTGCATATAATAGCTATAGTATTCGGTTTTGTTGAGACTCAATGCTAACTTGAAACTAAATGCTAACCCTATGCATACACAATTTCCAATACCTACACAATAACACTCATATAGGATATATGTAGCCTATAGTTTAATAATACAAAACAAATCAACAATCATTCAATGCTATCAGTACAATTGACATCCAAACAACACAACACATCTCATCAACATCCACTCAATGTGTATCCAATCAACAGCAGCTACAGCTAGTAGCCAGCTTAGCTAGGGTTCATCGTTTGGCATAAATACTTTGCAAATGTAACAAAACAGATTGCCAACATGATAATAAATAAAATCCAACAAATAAAATACATTTGGCATGGGATACGAGTAGACTATTCCTCAGGTTATATTGAACAACACGCAGCAGCCATATAACATTCCTCATTGGAGAGCTAGGTGGTTTCTTTCAAATTACATTGTATATGTAGTAGTTAAAGCACGTGCTCACCGTGCTTTAAATTATTTATGGTATTTTGTGTGGGGCGAATCGAAGACTGTTGCTGTTGCTGAGTGTTTCTGTAAGTCCGCTGTGTGAGTGTTTTATGTGAGCGTTTGTGTGAGTAGTTG
>JAYJLX010058403.1:0-10015 GCA_036873525.1 Chalinula nematifera | reverse complement strand
GACTGGTTCTTCAAGCTCCCACGGGAACCTGTTTTCTCCGCTCAGCATTTTTACAGCCATAATTACGTAAAATGATGTTCTTAGCACACCGTCCTACAGTTATTAACCAACCACGCCTAGGCGTGGCTAGAAAATGGCCATTCTGGATGCAAAGCAGCCATTCCTTACAGCACTCAGTACAGCAACGCTTACATACCACCTCTGCAGATGTTATCTAGGTGAGTTCTATTAATTTAAATACACAATTAAAAAAAATGCTTAAATCAATCACCTTAAACCAAGAGGTTTGGAAAAACCGATGTACAACCTTCGTTTTTGCAAATGAGCGCTTTGGAAAATCAAATCTATCAGGTTGGTTAGCCAATATCAGGTATCACGGCTGACGTCTCTATAGTGCTCGTGGCCATCTTGACTTCCAGCTGCAGCTACATTTATGACGAGTATGATACCAAGTACTTTTAGATGTGGTGCGATCTATACAAATAGTTGTTGTGAACGCTAATTAAATTTTATTGTTATTGATGTTCCATTAATATTCCTGGTTTATTAACCCTTTAACAACCATAGACGCCTACAGGCGTCAAAAATTAATTGCATCCATTGCAGACGTCCAAGACACAAGTGGTAAAATTCGCATCGTAACTCAGGCGCATTTGCCACTAACGGATTTTAGAAGTGTTGCAAGTCTAAGGAGCATCCCAAAGAACGATAAGATTTTCAAGAAGCTTACCAGCAGTTGCTATTGGACCCTTTTTTCTTATAACACTTGACTTACTTAAGGTCAGGAAATGAGTGAGTGTAACAAGAACTTATAAGTTTTCTTTGCTGTAATATTATGTGATATAGTAATGAATATTATACACACATTATTGTTTCTTTTTTTACAATACTTTGTTTTAGATGCAGTTCCATCATATATGAAGCTAAAACTAAATACCGTACTGACGGGTTATTAAGCTTTATTAAGCGCCTATTCTTTGTTAAGCGCCTATTCTTTGTTAAGCGCCTGTTCTATCCACAACGTACTATCATAACACTTTATATAAGCGCTGTTGCCTCTGATAAGCGCCCATTTTCTTACCCGTCAGTACGGTATGCTACTACTGCTCCATATTTTCCATGAAATGGCAACAGTACATATCCTGTTACACTCCTCATCCAATGAATTGATTCTTAACAGGTGCACATGCATGATATTGACTTGTATATGATGTCTTTGCCGGTATATGCATGAGTGCAAGAGCATGATTGAAATGTGACATGTAATATGCATGCATGGATTTCATCCATATAATTATCTAATAGTCACATCCAGCAGGCAATGGTGCCTATATGCATCATTATGTCCTTATACATGTATACTATAGTAGTCAAATAAATGAAGATGATAATTAATAACCCGAGTGTAGGTGGAGGGTTATAGTATAGTCAGTTTGTTTGTCTGTGTGTTGGCTATGTATGTGTGTGTATTACCGTCATGCACGTAATCTTTGTGGATACTTGATGGTAACTTCACTGAGACTCCATGAAGGTGCTTGATAAGTCAATAATTCCTTGATTAACGTACCAGAAACGCGTGGGTGAGACATTCACAAAACGGGTTTCCACTAACCAAATCTATGGATGTACACTATTTGGATCGACGTATTTTACGTTTGGCCACGCCCTTACTTCTGGAGATATACTCCAACTGATAGGGATTTTCAGCGTTAGCTGAAAATGGGGGAGGATGGGGTGGGAGGTGGGAAGCGGAGCGAGTAGCAATGGCTGCTGGTGATCTGTATCAGAAAGTGAAGACAGATACAGTCTTCCATCAAACTAGATTTATTCTTTCATAGATTATCATTTTATAATCGAACCGATTCAATTTTCTAGTCACCACGCATCAAATTAGGGCTATCTATATAGTCGCATTCGCCATTTTCTTCAATTTTGGCGCACGCGGTTAGCAAAATTCCCGGACAGTCACTATTGCGCGCGCAAACTGTATTATTAGCCCTTTAGCGACCCAATTAATCAATTGTGGGCGGAGTTTATGCGCATAATGCATAGCATGCAATGGTTTAACATGTGGTGACTACTAATCAGTATTCTGCTCGTGACTAATTTGGCGATTTGACTGATTTCTGTCGAGTATGTGTATGTCTGTGAAGTACTGAATCGTATTGCTATAGTTATGCACTAAGTGTTGTAAAAGAAGCTATATTGAAGTTTACATGCATAACCACAAGGGTTTAGCACTTAGCTGTGTCTATTTTTCTGTAGCAATCAAAACATCCCGGTTATCCTCTACAGTGCATTGTGTGAAAAATAACAATATCGAGATGGATTTACCAAACAATGAAAAGGTTTGTTACTAATCATGCATATTATACATTATGTCAGTAATGTGCCTCTCCAAGCACTTACATGTATTGTAGAGATAGAACAGATTGGTTCTATCTCCATGATTGCCGCAATAGTTGCACAGCTGTTTACAATACTTGACAACTATATGGAAACCAGGCTTAAGGGTATATATGACAATATTTTTTTACAGCAGCCTGCATGTGATGATAGCAACAGTTCCACAGTAAGCGAAGATTTTGAAAATGATAACAATGATAGTGATTTTTCGACTGATGACATCGATGAAGGAGATAAAGATTCTCTTTATGTTCCCTCTCCTCAACGTGCTCTGACATGCAAGTATATCAATACTGATGTATCAGCACTCCCTCATCAATTAGCGGTAATACGTATTGATAAAATAAGTGGTTCTATTAATAAGGCTCGATCATGTGTTACCCCTTCATGTACAGGGAAACCTGTTCTTTGTTCAGTAAAATTGGGAGGTTTGGGAGGTACTTGTATTGTAACTTATATATTGAAGGGTGTGGTTTCCATCCTGTTTGTTATATGGGGTCAGACGTAAATGGTAATATAACAGATATAGGTGCATCTGTAGCTGTTATAATATTTGGTTGCTTGTTTGCAACACATTATAAATTTATGAAGCTTGCCCTTGGTATTGAACATGGGTCATAAAAGAATGCCTCCATCCCATCATGCTTTAAGAAATGTGCACAGAATGATATGAAACAATTAAATGATACAGAATTAGGTTCATGGAAACAGGCTGCTGATGGGGTTTGGCAAACGCACGGTTTTCATGCACTTTCAGTCTCTGTAACTACCATAATGGTGCTTTATTGTATTACAAGCACCTTTGTCAAAGAGGTTCTGACAAAGTTATTAATGGCTTTATATCAAGGCACATCAAAGTCTATGGACGGATACGCTGCACGTGAAATAATGCAGGTAGCAGACATGAACATTGCTGTGCAGTGGCAAGATTCTGATGCATCGTCAGCCAAAAGCATAAAGGAGTGTTTTCCAGACTGTCAGGTAATGATTTGCGGGGGACACGCTGCTAAGAACCATCTTAAAAGCTTGAAATGTCCCTCCACAAGTTTCGTCAAAAAGCATAGTGAAAAATTCCCAAACATTTCGACTGTTACCTGCAATTGTAAAACAAAAAGGTTGTGGTTGTTTATCTGATGCTTTTGCTACCCATCGTTTATTTTAAAGGACTCACAGTCCTCAGTAGAGTTTGCTACAACATTGAAATCCCTTTCAAAGCATGCACGTAATATACATGAGTGGGAGGAGAATGGTAAAACGCAATGTTGTGTGTTCCATCCTCTACAAGTATGTAGTTGTAGTAAATGTAATAAAGGCGAAGCGCTCTCTTGTAGTGGGAAAGATAGTACAAACTCACATGCGAGTTTCACTCCTTAATGTACGAGATAGAATGTGATAATCGTGCTTCCTTGGCTGATTCATCCAGTTTTCAAACGAGGTCATTCCAACTGGCTGGAAGCGTCACACAGCATCATGATTCATTTTAGGAGCAAGGACGTAGTGCTGAAGAGGCTTCATTACAAAGTTTCAACGAATCTTGCTTTGCTACAATCAAACATGACGTACATGTATGAGAAGAGAGGGAAAGAGTACCATTGGATACCGGACTTGTATAAACGCTGCCTTTGTTGGAAGAAGCTTATGCTGAGGTTAATGTTCAGAGAAAACGAGGATTAGACAAGCTAAGGTTAAGAGAAGAATTGAATTGTATAAAAACAAAGGAGTCCTTGCGAAGGATAGCTTGTTCCAAAAAACACGTCTTATGACACATCAGGTTGTGGAAATGTACAGGGTGAGAGTGACAAAAAAAGCGAGAAAAAAGTTGTAAAAATTCAAAAAAAAGAATTAGCAAAAAAATGACATACCCATTGAAGACACTGCTGATGATCTAGTATGGAGCAGTAATGATGACCATAGTGAGCACGAGTATGATGATGATGATTATGATGATGAGTTTTATGAGGACGACGTTTATTATCATCAAAATTTTATGTATTTGTAGTGATAATTTGAATAGAGGACACAAACGTGACTGTCCCCGGAATCCGGCTCACTGTGGTAATACAGATACAGTAGTAAGACAGAAAATATGTAAAGGCGGATTTCATGGTATGCTGCGACGGAGAAGACAGTTGGTTTCATTTTTCCGCTTAATGAAGCTCCTGTTTTGGTATTGTGACGAGTGCTTGGAGAAAATGACTCGGGTCAGTCTGGGTTCAAGTGTGCATACTATCGTAAAGATGAAGTCGAGCAGATGATCAGGATTCTTTCATCCTGAACAGTATTGGACTTAGGAGTCACCAGATATCGTATGTTGTGATGGTTCCAACAGTGCTATTGGTTGGTATCACTTCAAGTGTGTGGGTTAAGGGGTCCTCCGACACCAAAAAAATGGTACTGTAGCAATCTTTGAAAGTAAAAAAAAAAACATTAAAACTGAAGATGAAAGTGTTACTATAACCAAAGTAACACAAGCTGAAATGGTTAGACCACTACCGAGTGATGAATGGATGTGTGCAGCTGTGGACTATAAATGTGGAAACGACAAAACACTCACACCAAATTAGGCCAGTTCAATTGCTGCGGGACAGAGTAATGGGGGAAGGTAATTGTTTATTTCGTGCCATATCCAAAGGTGTTAGTGGTACCGAGCCTAATCATCTAGCGTTACGAAAAGCTATGGTGAACTTTATGACACATAAGGATAATGCTTATTCTGTGCAATGTCTATACATTTTGGTGACGAAACACTTTCTCAGCCCATTGGCACAGTGAAAACATACATAAACAAAAATAAGATGGATAAAAATGGCAACATGATCAGCATTATGAAACAAGTATATTTTGAAACAGCTTTTATCCATGCAACTAGAATTGTGAGAGTGGGCGGTATCTTGCCTTTCAGCTTTACCTTCGCTATAATATTGCCCATTAAGAAATATATTAATTTGTAGCTATGAAATGTATTTCCTTATCTGTCCCCCAGCATCCGTACAGTTACTTTGTATCCTGATTTCAAGCTCTGAAACAGCTAATGCTGGTCCACGAAAGCTCAAAGATCTAGAAGTTAAAATTGCTTCAATGAAATCAAATATAACTACAACTACAAAGTAAGAAGCTCACCATTCTTACCATCAAACAAGGGGGCCAGCTGGTTATGCTCAACGTATACACCCAAAGCTAATTGAAAAGATATATGAGTTAGTGTCAGAAGGAACAACTGATACACAAGAAGTCAAGCGTTCTTTGAAACACTACACAACTCATAAAACCTGAATTAACAGACAGAGCATATTTTCCAATTTCTGTTGATATAAGAAACCACCCCAACAAGCATGCCAATTATAAAATTGGATCAAGAGAACCTAAAACTTTAAGTCAAGGCCTGGCAAAAGGATCATCCTGAATCAAAATTTCATTTTTGACCATACAAGCAAGATTCATTTTCTCAAACTTTACTCTATGTTCACCAAGAACCATGGCAGCAGGAACTTGGTATGGTTTCTTTAATGGTGCAACTTATAAAACAACAAAGGGCATTGTTTTTTGTAGTAGTTAAGAAACGCCAAATAGCCGATTTTGACTACCTCCATGTAAATATGACAGGAAGAAATGCCCTACAGTCACATAGTCTGTACACAGCTGTTCTCCCAAGTATAATTGGGGGTAAATCGATGGCGATTGCGCCATTATAGTTCTGAGCGCATCCAAACGTAAACAGAATTTGAATGCGCGCGAGCACGCCGCAATGTGATGACCAGACGTCACGATCACATGCACATTGACAACATTAGTGGTTTTACTCCCTTATCCTGTCTGTGGAATTATTTCAAGAGAGTATTCTTTCCCTAAACTGGCTAAGAAGCCTAAGCTTTCAAGAAGAAAGCATCTAAGGACTCTGTGGACTTACAAGTTCAAAGACGTGGTTAAGTTCGTTTTGTAGTGGGAGCAAATTAGACTAGTGAGTGTGTGAATGAGAAAAAGGTCCTGATGTTGTATTGAGGTTTCCAAGGACGCGAATATCAGTACCATGATAACCACTTCAAAGCCTGGAAAGCAAAAACTGAGCATCCATGCACTTGCAATTTAGCCTGTGTCCACACGCAAATGATTGGCTGAGCAGGATTGGTATCACGAGCTAAAATTCATGCTGGCCGGTTCGAGTGAGTCAAGAATTCCCAGAATTATTTTTGGACAGCACGTAGCTCAACCAGCATGATTTATGTATTTGAAATGTTTATGCTCAATTGGATAATTTGGGTGCTGCACTAGAGCACCCTTATGATTTCCTACCCTGTCATATATGAGTGTACAGTGCATTATTATAGATCACGTGATTTTATTCTGCCCCCATTCATGAATTATGAGTCTAGATTTTTTGCCCTGCTCTACAACTTGACCTTTAGCCCATGATACCGCCACTGAGGCCCTCACTCCGCTAAACCGCTCATCATTAGTCGATAAGCATGGATGCTAGATGACGGTGCATGTGGTCTCTAGGCTACCTTCAATCACTGCTTTATATACATCAGTGTAACAAGCCATTATTCTGGTCATGAATATTGTTAATTGAATTATACATCACTGAGTAATTCAACAAAGATCTGAGCTCGCTTTTTACAAACTGGCTGCAGCCTGATGGCACTGGAAACAATTAAGTTATAGTAAACACAATTTTTGGGATCAACTCCGTCATTGTTGTATTGTGTACTATTACCTCACTAAATGGTGAAATGCCACATTTATGTCCTGTTGTTATCATTTTTTACTCCAATCGAAGGTTCAGTGAGAATGCTGGTTCCTTAACCCTTTAGTGACCGAATTAATCTTAGGCCTGTACAGTCTTGTCAACTCAGCACTTGCAGAACATCAGTGCTGACCGTACTGTGACACCGACTGCAACCAAACTCCCGTGTAAATGTAAGCATGTCTAGTACTTCCACTGGGTGAAAGAAATTTTGCACTGTCGTTGTTGCCATGGAAAGGGGGTCAGCCGAAGCTTGGCCAAAATCAGAGGAACTTTCCAGCCCCGTCCACATACCAGCCACACCCGACATGCCGCCTGATGACTCCAAAATGTAGTCAAGCATTCTGTAGACGCTCAGATTGCATCTTGGACCACCCCAAAAACCCTAAAAGTGGGGAGGGGCTGCGCCCCTTCGAAGGGGGGGCCAGCCCTCCCCTTAGAAACCCCCCTGTAGGCACGGTTTTGTGGGGGGCAGCAGCGCGAAAGTGGTCACTTTTTTAAGGAACTTTCACTTTTTCCAAATGCAAAAATGCAGCTTTACACAAGCTTTATCTGCTTGGATATGGTCATAAATGTTGTGGGCGGAGTTTAGACGCATATAAGCGTCTATGGTTGTTAAAGGGTTAATGAAAGTAGCGAAAAAATGTAAAACTGCTTGAAGTTGATTGTAACTTTGCGAATTGGACGTCAACAACATGTACTTCAGGCGCTGCTTCTAAGCCGGGATTGCTGTTTAATTCACTACAACACATTTCAGTGAAACTATTGCTTTTAAATATGAGAATGGTTTGTGTAACTGCATGCAAGGGTTTTGCACTAAAGTGCTTCATTTATTGTAGTATACTGTGGCATGATTGTATATACACTGTATAAGCTGTTGTTTATTGTAAGGAAGCAATGCATGTACACTCTATAATTATTATTTGGGGTCATGCTATATCAAAATGTTTGTCAGACCTTTGTTTATCAGCTATGGGATTACTATTTAAATGGCATTGTTTTGTGTAGTCAGAAGATCAACCCATGTCTTTCCCAATGTGTGCCAGTGAAGATCCATCAACTGATAATCTACTGCCAAATGATGGAAAGGTTCAATTTAATGTTTCTATGCATGCACTACGTATTTCATACTTATACATTACTGGAATATTTGGGTTTTTTGTTAATTTATAGCAGCAGTAGTTGTACCAGTGATAGCGACTGTAGTAGCAGTAGTGGTGCTGATGATTTAGGGCCAATTGAATTTTCCGCAATTAAAGATGAAACAGATGATTTATATGTTCCATCTCCTCAATGTGTGACACGCGAATACAGTCCAGTACCTTGCCAACGTCAGTTAGCGGTTGTAAGTATTGATTCAATAGCTAAATTTGTTGAAGACATTAATAGGGGGAGGTCTTGTACTACTCCTTCATGTACGGGGAAGCTTTTCTCCTCACAGGTACATTAAGTCCTGGGTCAAGCTGAGACAGGCGCTATAACTAGCTTGTACATTTTATCTCAAAATCTCTTTGATGTTCAGGCAACCGTACAACTCAATTACAAACTGCTGTTGCAGTTAGGAGTATGACATTGATTGATGCAATATGATGAGTTTTAGTGGTCACATGACAAGTTATAATAATAAATAAATATAGAGTCAAACATTCATGCTGAGGGCAAGGCAGCAATGGCCGGTAATGGCGGAATGGAAAATCACTTTGGGCTTGTACATCGCTTGTAGTAGAAAGGCAGTCAAGTTTACCAAGAGTTGTGTGGAGTGTAAGTTTATTTTATAGTATCGCTAATGCTTTACTTTCCGCTTTGTGCGGGTTATACTAACCCTAACCCCAACCCACTATCCTAGACTACTATATTACAAAGTATAGCCTTTTGCCGGGACACTAGATGGTCTTTATAGTTTATGTTGAGTGTCCGTGTGCCAATATATAAATAATGTAAGTTTAGTTTTGTGCGCTTGGTTTTGTGCTGTATAGTGTTAGTGGGGTAGCTAGTTATGGACCTAGTTTGATTTGTGGGACTAGTTATTAGTGCATTAATTTGTTTTGTTTGTGAAGGCCTGCTTGATGCTATATAAACTGTATTATATAATATATGGTTTTGCAATTTAGGTTTTGCAATTTATTTTTGTTTCAATCCAAAATGCTAAAGTGGTAATTAATCAAATGAATTTATCTGAATACAAAGTATATATAATTATATTATAATATTTTAATTGCTCTCCATATCACTTGTACAGGTCCTACGAATGCTGAGAAAGAGAAGAAATGCTGTATGGTCTGCAAACGTCAGCATTCCGCATTCATCTCACTTTACGGTCTGGTTGGTCCAAAAATGTCCAAAGCTTATCTGGAACAACGCTACACTTATACAACACTAAGTCTAGCTTGCCTAATAGCTTGTGCCACCAATCAATGTATCGTACGTATTATGGGTTCTCAGTTGGATATGGGCCTGAGCATACGGTTGGGTATTAATCCCATGGAACATTGCTAACTTATATTTATAATTTGCTATAAGATTTTAATGCTTCTATTTATAATTTGCTATAAGATTTTAATGCTTCTATTTTATATTGTGTTGTGTAAATCCTATTCGTGTTTTGTTTAACACTGCTTGAAAGCCTCTGGTTTACTGACAACTGAAAGGGCAGTAAACTATGAGTACAACAAAAAGATAGTTTACTTAGGCAGTAAACCTAGAGTAGTTCCAAACAATCATGATTACTGGTAATGTACTTAAAGTATACCATCTGTCAAAAAAAAAAAAAATTTGTTTAGTAAAAAATCATTAATCTGTTGTAGTATTTTATTGATCATTACCATTGTTATTAAGCTCACTAGTGACATAATGACTAAAACTAAT
>JAYJLX010058392.1:0-10017 GCA_036873525.1 Chalinula nematifera | reverse complement strand
CAGTTATAGTAGGTTTGTAAGGGGTTAAACATGGGTTACATAAAACTGTTTTAAGAAATTAAGGGTAGCCATTTGTTTAATAGTCACGAGACACAAATACTGACCGTACTGTAACGTGATTGGTTGTAGGTGCTCCTTTCTTTCGCAGTCTTTTAACCCTTTCTTTCTTTTATGCTGACTTCAACGATTCAGAGAGATTCGTAACTTGAGGAACTTCTTTGATGCCATTTAAAAAACACGTGGCGGTCGTGGACTGGACTCGTGCCTCGTGGCCAGAACTAGAACGAGGGCCAGTCTGTTGTTGGTCTACCGTATATTTTCTTATTATACGAAGCACGCATGTAATTTTGCTGGGCGAGGCATGCAGCAAGGAGGGTCTGGCTTCGCGAGACTAGTCTATCTATGTTGATGCTAACTTTCTCCGGCTAATGGCACTTAGTAAAAAAGATGTTTCATCGTTACATAAGCAGATCGTTTGTGGTACAGTACCTGACCTGGCTACCTATCAAAAAAATATGGGCCTCCCTTCACAAGTTGACGTAGCTATGGCTGACAACCGTCACGGAGACACGTCTGTACACGTCGCTGCTCGGCATGGGTCCCTGAACGTATTGAAGCATCTTCACGAGGAGGTAGGGGCGGATTTGGTACACGTCAATATGGACGGCAAGACACCTCTACACGAGGCAGCTCAACATGGACACGTTGAATGCGCAAGATATTCGTTGGTTGAAGGGAGTTCAGTGGATAGCTTAAAGAAAGCCGATTGGTCAGTGAATGCTGCAATTATTTCAAATATTAAATTGTAGGGTGTCCCCCCCCTTGGGTATACGTATTATATCAAAGTACTCAGAACCCCTTCTCTCTAATATTAATATAACAGGACCCCGTTAATGCTGGCATGTACAAGGGATAATATCAAAATGGTGGAGTTACTGTTGGATAATAATGCCTCGGTATCTATCAGGAATAAAGATGGCTGGACGGCATTTCATATAGCCGCAAGGTATTATACATGTAGTATAAAGCAATTACTAGTGAAATAACCTCCTCCCCCTCCCCTCTCCTCTAGGGAAGGCATCGTCAGTGTTATATCACTATTATTGGATCGATCACCCGACTGCTGGAATACTGTCAGTAACAATGGCCGCACCCCTCTTCATACAGTAGGTGGGTGTGGTCTCATTATTATTACACAATAATAAATTATAATTATTGTTTATCGGGTAATTAATTATGTCTTTAGCTCTCCATGGAAGGTCAGAAGCACTAAAGCTCCTTCGTGCAAGGTTATATTGATGATATTATCCTATTCGTTTATAATTAATTCACTATTATTATTAATATTATTATTGGATATCGTTGTGATATGAATGCTTCGATATTGATCGTCCTATTTGTGTATACCGTATAGCTAAAAATTCTGTGGCCCAAAATTTCTGCGAATAGCTCTAAAAAGCCCTTTTGTGGATAATATTTGCACCGAAATAAATAAGTTTATATGCCACATAAGTATTTAAGGACAAAATTTTTTGCGTTTTTATCAAAATCCACAGAATTAGCAGAAATTTTGGGCCACAGAATTTTTTAGCTATACGGTAATTAATTCTATTTTATTATTAGATGTCGATATGATATGAATGTGTGTGATAGCTGTGGTGTTACTCCGTTAATGGACGCCATCAGAGGAAATCATCTTCACACAACACAACTATTACTACAATACGGAGTAATGGACTTAACACACACTTAGGGAAGAAGGGGGTAGGGCAAGGGGAACATGTGTGGATTGGAATTTAAAACCTCTTTTCATAATGTCAGTAATAATTATATTCTATTGGTATATATCTCCATTATATAGGCTGATGTCCATAAATGTGATATATTGGGTCGTGAAGCCCTTCATCATGGTGCTCAGGCTGGTTCGTTATCTGCTGTTGAATATATCGTCAATAATATTCGATCAGTTGATGTGAATAAAGCTAGCGGTGTTTCCATGACAACCCCGCTACATTATGCAGCTAAGGTAACATGCCCACATGTAATTAACGATACATTTTCTCCATATATAAATACATTAGGAAGGACACGCCCACTTGATACGATTCCTACTGTCACATGGTGCTAATGTACATGCAGTGGATAAACATGGCAGGAAGAGTGAGTTGATCTGCTATACTTATATTATAGATCACTGTGTAATAGGTGGGGCAGATGCGTGGGCCAATTAATTACGTTATTTGTAATTTCCCATAAATTGTGTACCAATCATATGGCAGAAGAATTCATTGTTTTTGTATGGAGCAGAATAGGCAGTTCCGCAAATTCCGACCTACGATAACTTGGTTGCATTTCTTCAGAAATCGCACATAAAAACCTGCATGCCTTGTATCTGCCTCCAAACATTTTTATTGCAGCGTGTACACCCGCCAAGATGGCGGACCCGTAGTCTCGCCCACGTACTACCACACCTATTGCACAGCAGGGTCTATACTATATGAATGGTGTATATTATTAGTGGTTTGGTTTGTCTGTCTGTAGGTATTGATATTGCTAGGAAGGCCAGAACAGGATCAGATGCAGCTGTAGATGAATTAATGTCATATCCAATATAATTTTTTTAATAACTATTCATAACTTTCAATTAATAAAACTGGGCGTGCCTCTATTTTTTTTATTACTTTTTTTTGTACGCTTTACAGCAAGGAAAGCGTTTTTTTTTTCTTTATCAAATCGTGTGTTCTAGTAGTATTGGTTGAGGGTTTGCTGGTTCACAGTTGGTCACAGGTATTGACTGCCATTACACAACACTGCAGGTTATACGCTTAGGGACGACGGGTAGACGATGAGCTCTATGAAGAAACGGATTTCACTCACCCTGGGACGAACGAAATCACGGGAACACTCCTACACTGGAATAGCCGACGAAGGTATAATATACTTTATATATTGTACATCCATCGTTACTTCATTATAACTGAGAGGCTATGAGCGTAGTAATGGACAAAGTTCCTTTCTCGTGAGTGTGCGTATTTTAATCAGCCACTCCCCCTTTCTTTGCATACAGCTAGCTAATCGATCGTCAAGTCTGTTTGTTTATGTGTTGTAATATCATATTAACGATCGACAGATGCTTTCCTTTAAATACAAGATTCCATCAGATTATCCCATCCCTTTGTAGCATCCATTTGTTGTTGTTTGTGTGCTTTGGCCTGCTTGGTCTAGCTCTCTCTCTCTCCCTTGTTCTGGTCAGAGGTCTTGGATAGTTTTGATATTGATATAGTGTTAATAATAACATCCTGGTAGTAATCATCCATTAATTGGCTCAGCAACATTCTTTAAGCTACTATATAAAAGAAAAAGAGCTTAAAAACTTTTTTTATCTTGATTTTTGTGGGATTATCTGATTGCTTTGTTGGTGGCTCTCAAAATGGGTAATATCGTAGTACCAATAGACCACGAGGGTCGATTCACCACTAAGAATAAGCTGAACCAACTCTACAAGGCTAAATCACTACCAGTACTGTATAGAGGTTACAGCAATACTCACCGTCATCATTATAATGGTACTATTAATGAACATGTGTTACTATAGAATCAGGAACATGATGTTTCAATTACTGACTCATCATGCATGCTTATAATGTACATGTATACTGGACTATAGTATATGTTAGTATATTTGTTATATATAATGATTCTATTTGCTTTATATGTAGGGTATATCTGTTGTGTGTGTGTGTGTAGTCCATTCCACAATATAGTATATAATACCTGCTATGTATATTAACCTATATACTGTACTGTCCATGCAATGGGTTATGCCCCTATAATACTATAGCTCGTTTGCTCGGAATCATTATTATTATTATTGTAAACTGTATTATGTGAATAGGTTTGTTTAGACAATGTAATTCACAAGAAATGTATTCTTACATTTAAGTAATGGGTTTTACTATGTTTCTCTCTCTCTCTGCTCTCTCTCTCTGCTCTGTTCTGTTCTCAGGTGTTAATGGCGTAAGGGATGGTTTTACAAGAGACGAGGAAGGAGATGAATACCCTGATGGACCTCTCCCACCTGCCGAACTCAGACACAAACACCACACAACTAAACATATCAGAGTAAGACACCCACCCATCATCCATCATCACAGCATATTAACACCATCTAGTTTAGTTTACCACACATACAGTCAGGATAAGTGTCTACACTAGTATAGGTCTATAGGTCTAGTATAGGGCGTATATGTTGTGTGTGTGTATGTGTTATATAACGGTGATAATGAAGTAATCATAGAGAGCTGCTGCTTCCCTTAGTTGTAATAATATAGTCATAGTTTATTTATAGTCACCTTTTACCAGCCAATATTAGTAAACCATCCACCAAAACACCATTCCAACCCACACAACCAACCACCCAACCATCACACACATATAGAGGAAGATATTGATATAACGAAGAACCCTTCCGTCTGCTTTCAGATATTTCAGTACTTACTCATTAGCATTAATGGCCGATGTCTAGTGTGTGTATCGATAACTATAGTGTTGATGGTTTCACTATTTATCTTAGAAGTAATTGTTCTTCTATTGATTATAATTAAACAGATGGTCACAGCGACTTATTGTTAATGTTATTGTTACATTGATGATTACATACTGTTTATGAACCACTTGATTCATTGTTGATGTATTTTACAATTTTATAATTTACCCTCCCTGGCCCCTCCCCCCTCCCTGTCTTTCCCTCTTTCCTTTGCTATCATTTCTCTATAGAATGACAGTGATCCCAAGCGTTATACTCTACCATTATTCAATGGCGGTCTGGGTCGTTCCACCTCAGTTACTAATGTTGGTAGCACAGGAACCACGCCCACCGATAGTGATCAAATGTCTAATAGACTTGGGCAGTCTCTCTCGAACCCTAAAAGTGTTCCAGACCTTACGGCAGTATCACCTTCGAAATCACCAAACTACGGTAAACCATTGTACATGCCTCAGGCTAACAGAAGACAGAGGAGGGCATCACTGGTAATATACCAATATCATTAAGTATTTTAGCATAATTTTTTACACATTGTTTCATTTCTATTTAGGCTGAAATCGGTTTTGGAAAGATATCAACATATACTAAACTAGAGAAGCTTGGAGAGGTATTACAGTGAACTATATGCATGCATTATGTGGGGTATGGGGTTGCTATGGTAACCGGGTAGTATTGTATTACCCAATATTGGTCGTTATGAATATTGAGTGACATGCTTTTCAAAATTTCTGATCGTGAATATTTTTATAGTTACATGTAACACTAGCATGTATTTAGTTTTCAAAACACTACCATATTAGGGTATGGTATTTATAACGCGATCATTGTTAATCAAAGGGGGTTGGGTTACATGTAATGTATAACCAGATATATAAACACACACACACAAGGAGAGGGAGGAGGGGGGGGCCGGGGGGAATGGTACTTGAATTACTGACTTATAATCTATAATATTATTATTATTATAGGGTACATATGCTACAGTACATAAAGGCAAGAGTAGGTATGTCCCTTTCGTTATTGTGTAATTACATTATAATTATAGTTCTAATTTCACTAGTGCTAGGGTATTATATATAATTATATTATATTATTATTTCAGTATAACTGGTAAACTAGTGGCTTTAAAGGAGATCCGTCTAGAACACGAGGAAGGCGCTCCGTGTACAGCCATTAGGGAGGTATCCCTGCTAAAGGATCTGAAGCACGCCAATATTGTGATGCTTCATGATATAATCCATACGGCACGATCACTCACATTGGTATTCGAATACGTACAACAGGACTTGAAGCAGTATCTGGACCTGTGCGGAGGAATGATGGCCATGAATAATATTAAAGTATAATATACTATAGAGCAGCTGGCATATATTGGAGGGAGGGACGGGAGGGAGGGAGGGGCAGGAGGGCATGTATTGATATTGATATTATATTTTAATGAAATTAGTGCATGTGCTGGTGCTATGAAGTATGAATATTATTCCTATCAATAATTGTACTAATTATACAACAGATCATATTTAGTCAAATGTTAAACATTACCCCTATTAATTATTATGCTAATTAATAAACATTACCCCTATCAATTATTATGCTAATTAATAAACATTACCCCTATCAATTATTATGCTAATTAATAAACATTACCCCTATCAATTATTATGCTAATTAATATGCTCCAATTCATATTTTAATTAAACATTGGCTAATCCTCACTATTTTTTTTTATTTCTCTCTCTCTCTGTCCTCTCTCTCTCTCTCTCTCTCTCTGTCCTCTCTCTCTCTCTCTCTCTCTGTCCTCTCTCTCTCTTTTCTGTAGTTGTTTCTGTATCAGTTATTGCGTGGTCTGGCATATTGTCACGCTCGTCGAATACTTCATAGAGATCTAAAGCCACAGAACCTGCTCATCAGTGAACAGGGAGATCTCAAGCTAGCTGATTTCGGTATGTCATATATAATATTATTATTATATCACTATAACCCAAACTATAATAATATACCTGATTATACTATATACAGGTTTAGCCAGAGCTAAGTCAGTTCCAACCAAGACATACTCTAATGAGGTAGTCACACTATGGTATAGACCACCTGATGTACTGTTAGGATCAACCAACTATGCTGATAATATCGATATGTGGTCAGTTACAGTATTATAATTATACTCATGTATACACATATACCCTCCCTCCCTCCCCCTCCTCAGCCTTATCTGTACCTTATACATACGTTATATATACATGTACAATATGTGATTCTCATATGTAACAACTCGATCCCTTTCATGTTGTCTTCGTTACCAAGTTTGATAATCGGATATTTTAAAATGATATATATTATTTTACTGCATTTAACTGAAAACAAAAATAAAATTCCATTAACCCCATCCCCTCTAAAACATGACACCTTTACTCCATGGTATAGTCCATTCCCTTATACAGTGGGTAATAGGGCTATCATTATTCAAATGGATTATTACAGATTATTTTTGCTGAGTGTATCTATGCCTCCTATTGATACAGCATTATATTACCCCATGCACCTTTGATTACTGGGCTTACGCACAGTGTGTGATATAGAGTGGGTGTGGCTACTATTTTAATTAACTCATTAATTATAGGGGTGTGGGCTGTATATTCTGCGAGATGATATGTGGCAGACCAGTATTCCCGGGCTCTAATGCTGAAGAGGAACTCCTCTTTATATGGAAGGTGAGACCAGCTAATAAACCACTATAATTATACAGCATGTATTGGTAATAATGATGTAATTATATATACAGCATGTATTGGTAATATATAATCAATGGTACGTTTGCTGTTATGTATTAGACTCTAGGCACACCAACAGAGGAAACATGGCCGGGTATATCCAAGAATAAGGACTTCCTGGCAGGCAAATATCCTTATTATGAGCCTCAACCACTAACATTACTCGTACCAAGGTATGCATAATAAACATACTCTATTATAGTGTATTTGTATTATCCCCTTCCCCTCTCTGTGGCTGTCTATTTGTCACTATAGATTAGACAGGGATGGTTTGGACTTGTTACATGGTCTATTACAGTTCCAATCGTCCCAAAGAGCATCTGCCAGTAAATGTATGAGACACGCCTTCTTTTCCTCATTTCCGCCCAGAATCCATGACCTTCCAAACAGTGAGTATACCATGAATAATGTCCGCCCACGGAATTAATTACCTTATGCCTTCTTATACTAACAGCTGTGTCGATATTCACCCTACCATCGATTGAACTGGTAGCGAATCCGGGACAGAGGAAGACCAAGACAACCGTAGGAGGAGTGGAAGGTATGTTATATATGTAAAGGATACGGCTAAATTACATACATACGTAATTATATCAAAGATGCATTTAAAACAATACCTGTTTGGAATATTATATTTCTTTCTGTTTCTCTCTGTCATTAGCATCACGACGGAAGAGTGCAGTGTATTAAATAATATATGTACAGTATGTGCAGCGGCTGATCGATGTTATATTATTATTTGTTGTAGTTTGTTATAACTCTTATTCTCTCCTCCAATCTCTGATCTCTCATGAACTATTTGTAAATATTAACTTTATATATGAGCTATATATATATATTATTTACAGAAATTATATTTTTGATATTATAATATATTTATATTTTTAATTCATTGTTTTTTAATTGCTTTGTATATTACTTTATATCTAATTGATCGTTAATCAGGGACAGGATTAAGTACTCAATTAATATCTACCATACATACTGCATAGACATACTGTAATTAAAAACAATTACTACGATAATTATGAGTGAGGGGTTAAAATACTATGATACTATAATGGTGCCGGGTTAGGTTAATTAATTTATGTTACATTAATTATTAATAATTCTTTAAATCTTTTCTATCCAATTGATAGATCCGATGGTTGCCAGCTGATTTTTATATGTCGAAATTCATCATATCTTCAAATCCTTGAAAGACTCTGTTAATTTCGGAATGTCGTTTAGGGGGCGCGGCTATAATTAATTAATAAATAATAAAACATGTATCATGTTCATGTATATGTATCATACCGACGACAATAGGTTCATCCATGGTTAATATCACAGTAGCATCGCTAGCACTCCTCACCTCCAACACATAGCTACCGGCTGGAACAAAAATAAGAATCACGGTTACTATACTCCGCCCACATACTTAATTAACCACTAAATGAAGGGGCGTGGCATGTACATACCTGGTGATATAGATATTCCAGTGAACTTGGCCCGTGATGGGTAACCATTATCCTTGGGTACCAGTTGGACCCTGTCCCTACCAATGATACGACCATCACCTAGTTATAATAATAATAATAATAATAATAGCAAATATATTTAATTAATATAATATAACCTTGGCATTGGACTATGAGGTCACCAACTGTGTAAGGGTCTGACATTACAGCAAAATCAGGTATCTACACACATATATATATGAGGGATATCATATAATATTACATTATATTAATCTATTGTTTGTGTTAAAGATCATCATTATAATTAATACTAACAATTTTATTCTCAGTTGCTTTATCGACGGGTTTCAACGCCCATTTCAGACCGCTTGGAGGGTAATCTATGACACGCCCACATAATTAATTATTCATTAATTAAAAAATATAATTAATGTTCCTTACAAGTTCCCTTTAGTGATTGGGCTTTCTTCAGTATTTTTTGCCGATCAATAGATGACTTGACCTATACCAATAGATAGATACATGTACATATATAAGAGGGTTAGCCTGGCTATATGTAGTGACCAGTAGTACACTAACCATATGCTTCATCTGATCGTCTGTTACGATAGCGATATCACTAAACTGGTTGTACCCGTTTTCAACAAATTTCTTAATGTATTTTCCCATCTCAAATTCTCTAAACCAATCTACAAGACCTTCCTCTGTGGATGAATAAAGCCAGATGACATTAATTGACTTTCGACCAATCAAATCAACTGTATTATTCCTCACCAACTCCATAGAACTCAATACTACTGACCAGGGTTCGATTAGCGCCATAATTATCAGCCACAACAATACGCCAAAACTATTCATAAATATAATTCACAATATGTATAGATAGACAGGACAGTAGACTATAATGGGTTAATTTACCCTTGATTTCCCATAGAATCCCTTGAAGTCCTGTCCTTCAGCTATATACATATATAAGGTATGGGAACAAACAATGAATAAAGAAAACACTACATTCCACAATAGAACCCATACAGGAAGGATATATGGCATTACTAGTAATAATGGCACGTGTGTATAGACACATCTAACCTTCCTTCCTTTCTAATTCCTCAACTTATTTAGAGTAAATATCGTCTGGCAGACACACACACATACACACACACCATGCATACATACATACATACATACATACATACATACATACATACATACATACATACATACATACATACATACATAC
>JAYJLX010058381.1:0-10022 GCA_036873525.1 Chalinula nematifera | reverse complement strand
AAAATATTATTCAAATTTCTTTTTTTCCCCTCTACTATAGGGTCCCCCCCATGGGTCCACCTCACCGTGGTGGGGGGGTGACGGCATACAATAGTATGCTGACCAACGGACCCGAAGACAAGCTTTCTCAGGCACTGATACAAGCAGGTACATGTACATGTACATACATATTGTACACTGTGTACAAAATCAGGGTGCCAAAGTTGTGTATATGTTGTCATTGTAGACTTAAAATACCAGTGCCATTTTTCTCTTTCCATAGTCCTTATTGGTGCTAAATTACCTTATCAACAATGGTTTTGAGAGGGTGGTCACTAATGCCAGGGAGCATATCTACGATATATGAAAGCATTGGAGGAGTACACATTTAGAGATGAGAATGGAAAGGATCAAGGAGTCAATGGTAGGTGTGATCAGTGTGATGACTAGTTGGTATGGCGATTATGGTTGCCATAGTGATTAAACTAGCTACACACATTTTTTTATCTGCTATGCCTTGAATTAATTTTTAATTTGACTACTTTAGAGATCATTTGAATAATTCTGTTGCTTTTTTTTTGGATAGTTTGTCAAAAGGCCAAAGACTTATTAATTTCTTTTCTCCATGATGATGAAAGATTACGTGAGGCCAGGAAGAATGCTTGCAAAAACAGGGACAAATACGTTGGCATAGCTTCGAGCGACACTTCAGATAAATACAGTTGAGTGTATAGTTATATATATTGCTCAATGTCTCCATTGTTATTGAGTGAATGGTTTGTTTTGAGTACAGTAACAATATACCGGTACACATGTGCATTGTACATGTCATGCACTCTGTGTATGCTGTATGCATTCTGGCCACAGTATACATGTACATGCATCATTTATTTTTGTGTTGATGTTTGAACAGTAAATTTACCAAATAAGGAATTGTTATGATGTGATTTTTATACACTGTAGTCAAGTACAGTAATGAATGCTATTAATTACTATACTTGACTATAGCATAGTATTGAATGGCTAACCACACTATAACAATTTTCCTTATTTGGTAACTATAGTTTTTAGAAAATAACTAACAGGTGCATTATTATTGTGTATAGCATGTCCCCCCTTTATTGCAATCTCAACTCCACCCATTATGCTGATACTACTGTATAGCTCAATTTTTTCGTGGATGAAAAATTTCATGATATGGCTGACTCAGCATGTACAGTAAGCTTTTGTGTGGGCAAAATTTTTTTATTTTGTATGGCAAAAGTACAAGGTTGAATCACATAAGAAAGGAATTTACATTCTTTACATGCATAAGTATAAGTAATCCCCCTCCGTCATGTACAGGTTTTTTACATTATAACTTGTCCATGCTTTTATTTAACTCCTCTCATTTTTCTTCCATAGGTACCAGTTAGGATCTTAATCTGGATTATTCAGAAACAAAGCAAAATGATTTAGTTAAGGTATATGCTCTAGGTGTTGTAATTGTAACATATTTGACAGTGTACTTTTTGTTTTTGTTTTGTAAAGCCTTTTTCAAAACTTTTATTCTATTTACATTTAACTCAAGCGTCCAGCACGCGTTGGATTGCCATAAGGGAGGCCTGGTAATTCACCGACACAATGAGATACGGGATTCGCTTGGTGATATTTGTTGTCTCGCTTTTGGAAATGCAATGAGCGAACCTATTGTTTCTGAGGACTCGGACTCGGGTGGTCCTGGTTTGGTGGCTGACCTTAGTGTACGTGGTGTGTGGCAACCACAAGTGGATAGCCTTTTCGATGTGAGGGTCGTTGACACAGATGCTCCATCTCAAATTAATCGACCAGTGTCAGCCATTTTGGCAACTTCCGAGAGAGAGAAGAAAAGGAAGTACTTGGAGGCTGCTGAATCATGAAGGGCTACATTCACCCCATTAGTAGTATCAGTTGATGGAGCTTGGGGAAAGGAGGCTGAGAGTTTCCTGAAACACATGGCTGATATTTTGGCCCGGAGATGGGATCGCCACTACTCAGAGGTTATGGGTTGGCTAAGAGCAAGTTTATCGTTTTCAGTAATCCGAACGACGGGTTGGTGTTTAAGAGGGTCAAGAAGAAAGTGGAAATCCAGGTCCTGGAACAGTTTTGAGGATGGAGCAGGATTGCCTGGTGTGGAAGTGACCAGTTTGGAGTTAATGACCAGTTAAATTGTTTTTTTTGAATCGGTGCTCAGTATTCAAATATCACTTGTGGTTTAAATTTGTTTATTGTATTATCATTGTCTATATTGTCCTTAAATTGTCTTTATTTTTTATTAACTTAATTCATCCTATGATGTCTTATTATTATTACATGTCTTATCTTTAATTAATTTGTATTATTAGAATTATTTTATATAATTATTAGTTATGTTTAACTTTTAATAATTATAATTACAACTCGTAGTTGCTAATTTGAATTCGTTACTGCGTGAAGTGTAGAGCTAGAGGCCTGGACCATTGAGCTTTTTTGTTTAGCTCTTTGCTAATACATATATACTGTAAAGGCTGGTTCACAATATGACACTGAAAATTGATGCAAGATGCTGGAATTTGTTCTAATCTGCTGTCTCATCTGTGTCAAGATTACGCAAAATATTCAGAGATTTCCGGTGTGTTCAATATTGTGAACCGGCCTTAAGTTTTAAGTGCTACATGAAGGGTGAGATGAATGTATAGTGTTCAAGTATGTTAATCTACATGTATTGTTAGATGATTATCCCGAGCCATGTAGTGGGGAGGGATACGGTAGTCGGCGTGTTAGTTAGTGTGTTAGTTAGCAAATTAAAGTTATAAATGGTGGTCAAATCCTATCCTGTAGGGAGCATGATGTTTTTTTTTTTTGTCTCTTTCTCTCTTAGTCTTTTCTTTTATTTTATGATTTATGTTATAAGCTCGGCGAGGGATCTGCACCTCATGTGCATTTATTTATGATTTTCTTGGTGTGATGTTTAATTGTGCTTTAATTATATAGCGTTCCATTGTTTGGGCAGTAATACATGTAGGAGGCCATAGTTAGTATAATATTGGAAGATACATTGTAAGTACCAACTGTTAATTTTTAGTGTGATGTATACATGTATGATTCTAACCACACCTTTTTTTTAAACATTTAACGAAGCCACTTCTACCCATTCTGTTCAACTGGCATTCTAGTTTAAACACATTGAAAAGAGTTACAATTTAATTTTTGCACAAAATGAGGTTTGCATCAACGTAGTATAGTCTCTGAACATTGATCAGCAATTGGGCCATTTCAGTGGTAATTTGAGTCAATCAATGCAAATACTAGATTGGAGTTAGTAGTACTAAAACACACTTCCTTTTGGGAGACTCTAATCATAGTATAATTATGGGTGTTCTTGAAGAGTTTGTAGCACTTAGCGTTGTTTGATTTTTTTTTAAATTATCCAATTTTCTATTTATATGTCAGTATGTTTATGCATTGACCCTTTGCACTTTCAAATTCATAGCCATGATTTCCAATTAATAATAACATAATAGAATTTATATAATGTGCATACCATGGCCAATTATGGCCACATGACGTACGTCACCAGCACAATCAATGCCTATAAGATGTCACCAGGGCAGCAGCTTTCCCGATAAATATCGTCGATACTTATATGTAACTAGTTTGTTCATGTAAGTTTTCCTAAAATGCAGGGATCTCACTAGAAATTTAAGAATGGGGGGCACATTGGCATAGCACGAAGAGCCATGTGAAATTTCTAGTAGAAAACTAACTCAATTATCAACTCACATTTTGCATGAATGAATTAAAGGAAAGGGGGCACATTACCAGTTTATGTGAGCAAAAGGGGGTACAACATGACCTATGGGAGGTAACCCTAGAAAGACCTAGTGAGATCTCTGCTAAAATGTGATGTGAGTAATGTACTGTATTAGTTTAAGGTACTATATGACCCCAACCCTGAGTTGATATATATTAGTATGTATTATAATATTATATAAAAAAGTTCAGAATAATTAATCAATCATGATAAGACAATTAAGCGGTTTTCTTAAACTCCAGAATTTTTCTTAACTTTGGCGTATCCTTTTCGACTGTCTTGGAACCGATGGTGATGTAATAACCACTTGGTTTGTTTCCAAGTCCAAATCTTTAATTCTTTCTTCATAATCTTTGATAATGAATTTCAACACCGAGGCAATTTTACAAATGAATTTTTTTAATCCATCCAATTTCGTCACGCAATGTGGTTCTGTAGTGATTTTCTTTACAGAAATGTTTCCTACGTAGACTTCATCACAATGTACTTTAACATTTAATTCATTTTCGATCATGTACATTTCTATTGTACGTGACTTTGTCAGGCATATTCCTACAAGATATTTCACAAAAGGCTGTCCAATATGTCCTAATCCCGCCACCAGCATTTGTTTATAAGGGGAGGACTCCATTTCCCCAATGCCTATCGATTCACCTCTGGGACCTTTCAATACAAAATCTGGAGTAGAATTTAAAGGGTGTACTTGATTATGTATTGCGTCATAAACGACACATGATGTCTGTAGAGACGCGCCTTTGCTAAAACAGCTTATCTCTAACTTATAAGAGTATGATATATAATTAATAAGAGACACTAAGTATTGGGCCCCGCTCTGGCTTTGAGTTCCTCCCTCACATCCAACTCCACCAATCGAATCAGTAACATCCTGAAATTGTAGTCCTCCAAAATAGGAAGCTGGGTACACTGGCATGTTAAATCAGAATATCGGATAGTTGATTCCGGGTTCGAAAAGGCTTCTTCTATGATTTTGGCAGCATTATCTGGTTCAAGCTCACTTGAGTCTATAGCAGTATACTTAGATGCCAAAACCGTAGTGGAATGACTGTGTAAGTATTTTGCAGGGTATGAAGGCACTCTAATGGTGACGTGGTTAGACATTAAGAGTATCAGTTGAAGTTTATCATCTGAGATGGCTAATGGAATGTCGGGTATATTGGGGACTCCCAAAAGACGTGACTCTAGTGCCTTAAAATCTGCATCTGATACGTTACTGGCCGACTCAAATATTCCCCCTCTTGTATAGGGTACGGGTTTTACATAAATCTATTAAAGTAAAGGAAGGTAATTTAGTCATTTGTATACATAAACCAGGCTATACACTTACACTACTATTATTCTCGGCCATAGTGTAACCTCCAGGGGAACCAAACAAACTGAGGAACTGACAGCAATATAGGATAACTTCCAGAGTAACTGGACAGCAATACAGATGTAGACAGGGATAGTGGTGTAACCTCCAGGTTCCAGAGTATTGAGAGTAACCAAACGAACTGAGAAGTGGTCGACGCACCAACACAGTGAACTGAGCCAACTGACTTTCGGTTGACTAGCGCTAAATGGTGTTATAAACACATAATAGTTAAATAACCACAAACCAGGCATGGGTTCAAGTATTGGTACTTGCAAGTACTTAAATACTTTTTCCTGACTTTTAAATGTTCTTGTACTTGTACTGAGGCTTTATATCTTGTACTTTATATGTACACGTACTTGAAGTGCTTTAAAGTGCTTATATAAGTACACTATAAGTTCATGTATATTTTGTACATTGTAACTTGATGCAATGAGCAGATTAAGTGTTGACAACACAAAACCTATATAGTCCCTATATGCTCATTGGTATCCATTTCATTGTAAACAACTGACTGAAGCATTGGCTACTATATTACTAACAATAGAGTTCTATTACATCAAAGTATTTAAAACGTATTTAAGTATATACAATGTCATGTACACTGTACATGTACTTGAGGAACTTAAATCCCCTGTCAGTGGGAAAAAATGCACTTGTACTTGTGTTGTGCAGACCTTGAGATATGTGACCATGAGAAACCGGATCTTTGTCGCAAAAATCATTTTTCGAGTTACATGTATTTATACCACTGGGTATAGAGTGGAAAAAGCTCTTCAAAATGAGCTACAATACAAAAGATTCTGTTATAGCACTGGGGAGAAACGAATGGTTGAAAAAACGAAAAGCATTCGCGTTTATTTGATGATCGTGATCGACGGTCCATGTATGTTTGTCGAGTTGCAACTTCACAAACATCTGGCACCCGCATCTGAAACTTGATATTTTACCTCAACAGACCCTTCCTGAGCTAGCAGAGCAAGTTTTGTATAAGCGTATCTTGAAAGATGGCTTCGTATAACACCGTTAAAGGTACCTCACCGCTCGAGATTTCCGCCATTAATTTTACGACTACGCCTCACGTTTTTAATTATAACTGGAATTTAATTTTTGTGACAGAGATCCGGTTTTCTCACAGCAGGTCACATACATGTGTTAAGTACTTTGAAAAGTACTTGAACCCATGCCTGCCAATAACCATAGATAATTAAGCAATAGAAGGGATTGGAAAGTGCGTGAACAGAGCCGTTTTGCACGTTGTTCAAAATGATTACGTAATACCTGCCATACAATCTTTATTGCTTCTCCTATCTAGCAGCAAGTCGATGACGATTTGTTTTAGGTATTTTCATTGTTGGGTGGTACCCAAAGAGCAGAATGGACCTTGCGACGCCAATGAGACGCTCATGTGCTTTCGAATAGTACCAAATTCAAAGTTACTGGCATTCCCAAAGAAACGGAAGAGGTACACAGAAAACTCAGGTTTATTTTGCATCCCAGTGAGCATACATGTATGCTGCTGTCACCTCCGGGTAGAAGAATCCAACCATCCATGCTATGATCTCATCTGCAGAGTGTCTCCTGTATAGAGGTTTGTCTATTCCCAGGTTGGAGTTATTGTCTGCATGCTTTGATTTTGTCTAGGTTGGTCACCCGAGTATTTCTGTGTAGCACTAAAGTCTGTCCTAGTTCTCAAACCACCTACATGTTTCCTGGATTCCAAAGGTAGTCTACTATTGGATTAGCAGGTGAGACCATAGTTAGAAACCCTTCATTCAGAATCGAGTGTCTGAGATCAGGAGAAGGGTACCACCAACGAGATGGAGACATTCTATGGCGAACATGAATCCAGCGGATGCACCAGCATCAAGAGGACAGAGTATGGTTGATTTTATGGCTAATTCTTCCTGGTTTAATAGTCCAGAAGAAAGTCTCACTATGGCTCTGGAGGAAGCAGAGCTGGAGATGATGCCACTGGTGTGTAGAAGAGATGACATCATCAAAGGTAGATCGACCACTACTGACAGCAGACAGTGATATACGACAGAAGTGTGACTCCTGAAGACATCAAAGGAAATGGGAATAGAAGCGATTGTTGACGTGAGCGAATATAGTGATGTTGAGCGATTGTTTGGAATAACAGCCAAGGTATTGGAAGCCATTACTCGGTTCAAGAGACAGCATAGTGAAGTAGCCGTGGATTGTTTGAAGAAGGCTAAAGTGTTATGAATGAAGTCAGCACAGAGACTGTTAAGGCGGATTTACATCATAAACGTAACGTTTATGTAACGTAAGGGAATACACGGGAAGAGTACGAATCGTTAACGTAACGTAAACGTTACGTTTATAATGTAAATCCGCCTTTAGTAACCAATCCCAGGTACCAGACCTGGAAGGATCAACTCACCTATTCCTTGATCAGAGTGATCTCATTCGTTGTGGTGGTATGCTGATCTACCCTATTCCACTCGTTATCCTCTACTGTTACCACAAGACCATCGATTGACTATATGCTGTTGGTGAGGAGAGCACATGAAAGGGTGTTCTATAATGGAGTACGAGAAACCCTAACCAAGCTACGAACTTGGTACACTGGATCCTGAAAGGTAGAAGATTGGTACAATCAGTGATCAGCAAGTGTGAACCCTGATGTTGCAGGATAGAGGGACCACAATATCGTGGACCTCCAACACCACCACTTAATTCCATCCTTTCGACCGGAGGAAGCCCCAGCTTTCACATATTGTGGAGTAGACTTTGCTGGCCCACTGTCAGAAGTAACCAATTAAGTATCCTCCTGTGAGAGCGCAAGGTGTGGATATGCTTGTACACTTGTTGTACGACCAGTGGATCCATATCGAGTTGGTACAGGATATGACAACAGTCTGCTTTATCCATTGTTTTCGAAAATTCGCGGCAAGGAGGGGAGTACCAAGCTCATAATCTCCGATAATGGTGAGAATTTCAAGGGTGCTGTGAAGCTTCTAGTGGGACGAAGGTCTAAGGGTCAACACAATGGTGGGGAGGTTTCTTTGAATGGCTAATACACTCGACCAAACATTGTTTGAAGAAGACCATGCATTCGGAACTGCTAAACTACATTTAGCTACCCTGATTATAGAAGTAGAATCCATTGTAAACTCCCGACCTTTGTCATTCATATCACCATCAGATTTGGAAGAAGCTTTCACTCCGTCTCACCTAATCCTAGGACGACGTATCCTGAATCCTCCAGATGACTACCCAAACCAGAACCATGGTGTCGTCAAACTTGGACTCAGTGAGTGAATCCAGAAAAGTGCCTAAGAGACGAGCTGCGATCCGTGCTCGGGAGAGAATAAACTGTATGATTTGATTGACTCAGTATGATATTAATTAATATACTTGTGTATTATCCTTCTCATCAGATATACATTAATTGCTATGTGTATGTATTAGTGTTTTCTTGACCGAACCCCACTGGTTAAGGGAGGGGAGGATGTTATGAACTGAATATAGATTTTGTACTATCTTAATGAAGCCATAGTGAGGGATACGTTAGTCAGTTTGTGAGTTTGTGCATTCGTTATAGTTAGCAAAAAGTTCACTTTCAACGGTCAGTGCAAAGCGATTTGATGACTGCTGCCCTCCAAGTTTCATAAGCAGTTAGCCAGTGATCTCTACTTTGCTATGGTTCTTGTGACGTCTTTTGCTGTTTCTTGGATAGTGTGGTAAGGGACAGAAATGTGTTTGAGCTTGTTGGCTCGATAGGTTAAGCTTTTAAATCTATTTTTGAGTTACTTTTGTTAAAATCTCAGGTTAATTTTATTTGTTTGTCGACCAGTAATCCAGAATTTGTTCGGCAACCTCTCAGTAGAATACAGCAAAATCGCGATCTTTACAAGTCTATATCTTGCTTCCTAATGTGAGGTTAGACCTGTAACTTGCATAGTCAACCTAAGATCACAATAGCAACAAATGCTGCTATTCAAATCGCTTCGTTACAGCGTTTTAAGCAAAATCAATGGTTCAGCTATGAGAAAGATTTTTCGGTTGACCACACCTTTCTTCTCATTTCCTTTTTTTTTTTTTAACCCTTGCGTTGCTAGCCTTAAATTGATTAGCCACTCCTTTTCTTTGTCGCAAATGCTGAAATGCATGATACAGTAGTAGTAATGTCTGCCAGTGCCAGCTGATCTCAACAACCTGCAGAAAGTCTTTCCAATGAAGCGCAAGGGATTTCCACTTATGTGCTAGTTTATGTTATTTTTAATTAACTGTAATTATAATTGACTATGTATACACTAAGCTTTATTCATTTTTCATTTGACATAATAAATATCTGAGCATGCTCCTTGCTGCTCAGTTGTAGTTATGGCTGTGAATTGTGAAAGTTTGGATGAAACAAGAACGCTCTAGGAGAGTTCCAGCGCTCTGAATATACTGTCGTGTACTGACACATACCCAGCCTCACTCACTTGACAGGAGGAAACCCAGTCTAGAGAACGGACTATTGTAAACCCCTGACAGGGGAAGCTCAAAGAGTTGCCTTCTAATAGGGCCCTCGAAGGCAAGGTTGATTTGTCGTATGCACAGATTGTTCTCTCCTTTGTCCTCATAGATTGTCTAGCTCATAAAAGGGAGCAGACTGGTCCACCGAGAAAAATCGAACTCGGAATCGTCACTAAAGAAGATACGAGAATAGTTTGACCTTCTCTTTAAGGACCGAGGAAGGCAAGAGATCCATTTGTGTATAGTAACAATGTATCTTGTGTGTGTAATTACTCTAGTGACCCAGTTCACAACAAGTTACTTTGAATTTTTTATAGTTACGAGTTCGTTTTACCATGTGGGCGGAGTCCGTTACTAAGGTTAGTGTAT
>JAYJLX010058359.1:0-10028 GCA_036873525.1 Chalinula nematifera | reverse complement strand
ATGAATTTTTACTATGCTTGCAGGCTGCATTGTGCTCAAAATTGCGTTGTTTGTGAGTAAAACTTGCTTTTGTCATATTTTCCACTGTTGAGTATGGATTTTGCCCTACAAAATGGCGTCCAATTACAAATCAAGCGTTGACTATGACACAGTGAAAATACAAATAATAACCCAGCAAATGCAGTATATGCACTTACACTAGCACTAAAGATACCTAACATGGCTGATGGTTCCCTCGCAACTTCACAGAAACAATTAAATCACAGAGCTAATCAGTCAACACATGCAGTTACGGACTACATCACAACTTGATCTCAACTGAAACTATACAAACCACACACATACATATGCGCAACACGAATAAAGGGGGGGAGTGGCCATCGGCATGCCATTAACTCTCTTTAAATATTCTATCAAAAGGATATTAATGTGTAACAGGTCATTAATCATCAACTTCACTTAATTTCACAGCATAAACCTATAGCTTAAACTAGTTACGGTCACATGACCTGGGGCAATCAGAATGAGTATACTAGGTCTCATACATGTGGGATTACATCGAGTAATTGACAGCTACAAAACTACTATAAAACAAGCTCAAATGCTAAATCAGTATTACATACACAAACACAGTATAATAACCAACCTTATCACTGATATTGGGGTCAGCACCCCGTTTGAGTATCAATTCTACTATCATAGTTTCTCCACTCCCTGACGCAGTATACAATGGTGTCTGGCCATACTGTAAAAATAATGCTACATGTGAAATAATCATGTCAACTTGTGGTATGGAATATGGTTATAAGTTACACTACCCTATTACTATATATTTACATGTGTATATACACAAACATGATCCCATTGGAAGCTATAAATGGCTTCCGACAGACACAGCTCAAAGTAAAAAAATATCTATGCAAAATGCACGACCTCACTATTCCCAGCAAACCAACGCACACTCTCAGAACCTATACAACTCATGAGCGTCGCAACATTGCATACCAGTGACTGGGAATATAGCTGTATATTGCATAAAATGCCTGAGCCCACGAACTGAATACCAATTATGTCCACTTGGACCTATACTGTATAATCTGTAACATTTTGGAGAGCTTAATCAACCCAATGGTATTCAGTGAAGACCTTGCCACTAAAGGTATAACTGCATGTAGGCTCTCTATTCATGACCACCTAAATGTAGTATAAACAACACACCCCTCTCCTCAGGTTGATACCCAAATTGAGTACCATAGGCCGGGTTTGATTGCGTGTTTAAACAAATACGAATAGGCAAAAACAGAGAAATGTGTTTTTAATTAATTGCGAATAGCAAGTGATCTTGCACATGTGCATGTATAAAAAATTGAACATTGTGTTTTAATTAATTGCAAGTAGGAAAATATCTTGAAATTCACAATTACTATAAGAATCTCACAATCAAAACCCGGCATACGGTAATCCCTTTCTCCTCTCCATTTGTTATTATTTATTATAATATAAAATAGTTTTACCCAAACATTTTAACCCAGGGTGGTAACACCCCAAATTCAGTCACACATTACTATAAAGTAAAGTATCTATCTAAAGTATCTAAAGTATCTAAAGTATCTCAAATACACACACCCTATACTATAGTAGCCTAACTGACTCAGTACAATAACTCTGGTTTACAGAGATAGCCCATATACCCCTCCATTATATAACTCAGTTAACCCAAAATTATGCCAAAATTATCAATACAAATCAAATTAACAAATGACTCACTCTTGTTAATACACTGATATCAGCTCCATAATTAATGAGACTCTCAGCAATATCTTTATTCTTAGTCATATGTAGAGGAGTGTAACCATACTATATATAATGGGGAATAAACATGGCAGTATTATAAGCATATAGTTGTTTAAATTACAACAACAGTATGTTGATTAATGTGTGTATGTATATCGGTTGTGCATTAATTGGAACTGTAATATAATGTATGCAAGTGCAAACAGTAATACCATAACTATAAATTTGACCTATCAAACAGAATAACACATCAGTATTACACCTTGTGGCCTACTAATTATATACCCCCTAATTATATAATACTTCCTAATTGGGTTACTACTGTGTATAAGGGTATGAGTATTGTAAGTGAATAATCATGGTGGATAATCCGTATATATGTAGTGGTTGATATACAGTAGTAAAACTATGTATATTAATAATTTATGGAAGAAGCTATATACAATGCTGTGTGAGCTATAATTTATATATCAACAGGCGGAGTGGATATATAGCATTAGGGTGGAGTAGTTGGGTACAAATGGTGGACATACACACATCCAGTACAGATGAGTTTATCTTTTATTACTTCTTTGCCTTTTCTTTTTATGTTATTGTACTGTATGTCCTTCCTATCATTGTTTATAGGTAATACTACAGTATATATATACATGTATAGTTTAGTATTAGTAAATACTAAGTGCTATAGTCACTATAGATAAAACTCATATGCATGCGTAACACCACAAAATTAATTCAATCACACATTTCACTATTACTATAGTATATTCATGTTGAGTTGAGCTCAATTGAATTGCCGGTTAATAACTTTTTTTGTCGTAAATGCAAATTAAAAATACCGTGACTATATACCATGAAGCAGAACTTATAAAATGTATGGGGAGAGACAGCTGCATGAACTTGCTAACCATATCAAAGAACAGGCACCAGTTGACACTGAATTTTGAAGAGCTCAACTCAATGCGAATATACTATAAAGAAAACGATCTTACTCTGGTGCTTCAAGCCAATGGATTGTCGATAGAGAATATCTCTATGTACTAATTGTGAAGGTTACTATGCTAATTTACACAGTGTAATGTAAGCAGAGCGTTAGTCTGGTGGGACCGCCCACTTAGTGCACGCGCACAGCATGCCAAGTGGGCGGTCCCACCAGACTAGCAGAGCGTGCGTTTAAAGCCACACCCATTGGTTAATTATTGTTGCTAAGCAAAAAAAAACAAAACTTAATTTGAAATCATTTTTTTTTTAAGCCTTTAAATAATAACCCTCTCGGAAATTTTCACTTGTACAGTAATATGTTAGTTCCTAGACCGTATGGAACAGATAGGGCTGGAGGCTGAAAAACAGCTATATTTATATGAAATATGTGGGTATTTCTCATGAAAATAAAAGGTTTGCAATGTTTTCTGGAGCATTTGAACATATACTTGGTACTCTACAGTTGCAACTCAGACAAGTATTTAACTGCCCGTATACACACTCCTACTCTACAGATACCAAGATGGCTGTCATTTATAAGAGTTCAGAAAATATATGAAGGTACCAATACATGGTTTCACTTTCATACAAGTGCCCATTAAATTACCATATGTAACAGGTTACAAAGAATGCGTATATAAAGGATTTCAAAACATCAACTTCACTTAATTTCATGATTCACATAAGGCTAGTTTAAACTATAGTTAAGGTCACATAAACATGTGGCCATATCAGAATGAAGGTCTCCTATAAGTGGGATTATATCGGGTAATTTACAGCCGTACATGCATAAGTATATATATGTACTACATTCATAAAAATAAAAACGAGCTCAAAACACTTGTACAATAAAGCAATAAAGTGCTGTACCCTCGCGATCATCTACGTACATATACAAGCATTATTATACCGCACGCGTCGTAACTTTCGTGGTGTATTAATTTTCGTTAATTTCGTGACCTTGAAAATCCACGAAATTTAATTCTTAACCCATTCCTTACACTTACATATATAAGAGTTCGTGCACCTGCACGTGTATAACACGAAATTTCATACAACGAAAATTAGCTTGTGACGATCTTTCCCCGAAAACACGAAACTTTACCACCACGAAAATTACGATGCGTACGGTATTACATTCATAAAAAATTTGGGTTGGCAATTAACACATAGCTTCTTCAAATTTATATTGGTAAGTCTACACTATAACAATACTTAAAAAGCCTACAATTTTTTCACAGACAAGCTTACACTAGTACAGTATACATATAAAAGGTTCTCCAACAATTAAGCAAAAATGAACACAGTATTAATCGGTTATGGTATATGATACAGTACAGTTTAATTGTATCATATTCATAATGATCCTTATAAATTACCATAATATGTGTACTATATAGGTTACTAACAATGTGTATTATTAAGAATATACATGCAGTAACTCTGGAAATTTTCAAAGCATAAATATACATTTAAAACACTACAAAATTAATTTTATACTTAAAGTATTCCTAGTCATTCCTATTCCTATTTCTACTACTATTATACAAACTGATGCAAAGCATTTCTTACTCTTTATCACAATCAAGTTCTCTCAGCTGTTCCAAGTGTACTAGCATCTACGTATGTATAGTCAAGTAACCATTACGCCAAAAAAAATGGCGAGTTAGATGATAATTTTTTAAGTATGAATCATAATAAAAAAATATTTTCATACTAAATTTTTATTGAAGGATTTTGTGATAAAAATGACTTTGTCTAGATTAAATGTGAATATGAAACATTAAATTCCCGTGTTTCCATAGCAGTCAAAAACCCAGTTTCTTTAAATTAAGCTGGTTATGCGTCACATGACCTTTAGCCAATCAGATTAAGTAAAATAGGTCATACACAAGCGGATTGAATCAATTGAAACACAAACTCAATGTCAAAAATTATTATTGATTTTGAAAATGTAAAGATCAATCTCAAGAAACTGGTAACCTAACAAATACGCACTGAGTCCAAAGCATAAACTTAATTTTTCAATCCTTAACACAATTAACCAAATTAATGGTAAAATTTTTTCAAAATCTTTAACAATCGAAAAACTTCTACGACATAAAACAGAAATACCCGAGCTTTGAGTATAGTGCTTTTGCTAAAGCATGCAGTCACAGGAAATTATGTATAATATTTAACTCTAATATTATAAAGTTCAGTAACATATATAATGACCACACCCCCAAAATAGAAGTAGATTAAATATTGTAACACATACATATTGTGTATCTCCATAACTGTGTACCAACAATACTTGTACAGCAATATACACTTACAATATAAACTTTGTAAAAATTAAACTTCTACAGCACCATGCTTTTTTCTCTTTACGTTATAGCACTGTATGTCTTTACCATCACTGTTTATTAGCAAATATTATGATGTGCTAGTCACTTGATACTATAAAACAACTTATACATGTACACAAAAAACCACACCCCTATAGCTTAAGTTATACTGTATATGGCTGTGGCTCAGTCATACTATAGTATATTGTACAAGATAATTTATTGATGAGGAGTTTATCTTGGCAAATATATAGTGATTTCATCCATTTTTTTCCCATCATTAAATATATTAGATGAATGCATTGCATTAATTGGGGTGAAGCCTTCACAAGCTCAAGTGATAAAAAAACAAAACAGATCAAGCTATTAAAACAAGGAATAGAAATAAAGCAATCTACACATTACTTTTACTGCATAAATTTTTGTGGCACATCATTGATCAATGGCCAGACTGTCAAACACCATGAACTTAGACAGCAAATTGCCAGCAGGTAAGTCATGATGACTGGCTGGAATCTGCTTGGGTTGGCATACACGATAGCTGCATGTGTAGTTTTTAATTAATAGATATTTCTTGATAATACAGTCCAGCCCTTTGCCACATACATTCATACACATTTTTCACCAAAGAGGGGCTTTGTCCCAACAAATAATAATTAAATAACTCGCACACACCCACCAGTCTATATAATTAATCCAGTATTCATACGTAAGTAGATGGATGTTCTTTAATTTGAAATGAGGAAAGAATCAGGCACAGTAGTCTTTAGCAAAATACATGAAAACCAACGTTTTGTATGGTTGTTTACGTGAGAAAATCAATATATGGGGTTGATGTTTATTCCCCCCCCCCCCCCCCTTAATAAGATAAAGAAGAAATACAATATAACAGTGCCTTTTTAAAGGGATAACAACTTAAACTTACCATAAACCTGAGGAATTCATTTGTAAATCTGGATTTTTGTGCAAATACAAGCTTTTTTTTTTTTTTTTTGCTGAAAACAGCAGCAGTTATTAAAATCTGTCTTTTTACTTTTTGTCCAGGACTGAAACAGGGCTGTAGAATATGCAACTATACTTTCTGCCCTGCCTACAAAAGAAATATTTGGGAGCCTTTATCTTTATGAAGGGGGCAAATTTTTGACTACAAAGTACAAACCTCAGGAGTAGGGGATATACATTATTAAAAGTATCGTGTACGTAATCCTCACACAAAGCGTGTGGCTATTGTGGCAGCTAATTGCCATAAGCATGAGGGGGGAGCGGATGATTAGATCTGATTTTTAAAACTATAAAATTACCTTATTCTTACTAAGGCTTTTCTAACAGCTGACACTAAAGAGATTTCTATTTGATTATGGCATTTGCATGGCCAAAGGGAAATAGCCATATTAAAGGGGCGGAACTTAATTATTATGCAGTCTGACATGCCCATTATTAATATTATTACTATTAAATCGACTCCATTGCATGTTAGATATTAACTCCAAGGATAAATAGTGACTCCATTTATCAATTTGCTCAAGTAAAAAAACTGTCCAAAACATTGGTTTTCTTGCATTTTGCTAAATATCACACACAAAAAAAGAATTTTGACCCAAATGGCATCCTATAAATATCAACAATACTAACTTCATGACATAAATCAAAAATGAGTATAATAAGTTTCATATACAAGTGGAATAATATCAAATAATTTAAATAGCAACAAATTAAACTACAATAAAACAAGCTTAAATGTCAAACCAGTATTACAAGCATATTGAACTCCCCATTACCCCATACATAAACACTATAGTATAATAACCAACCTTATCACTGATATTGGGGTTAGCACCCCGCTTCAGTAGTAACTCGACTGTCTTTGTGTGTCCATTCCATGATGCCGCATACAATGGTGTCCGGCCACTCTGTAAAAATAATGCAACATGTGAACTAATCAAGTCAACTTGTGGTATGGAATATGGTTATAAGTTACACTACCCTATTACTATATATTTACATGTGTATATACTAGTACAGTCTGTATGGTATCTTAATTGACATATACACTATATAGTACATGTAGTATTGATACACTACCCTATTACGTACTATACATGTACATTTACATACATGCTATACTATATAATATACATGAACATGCATACATACATACTTGTAACCTGTAGTAAATGTAAATATGTATAATACCATATACCACAAACAATGTACAATAAATATGAAAATTTTCAAGGTATAATGAATATTTCAAAAACACTGAAGAAATATATGAAAAACTAATTTAACTTGAAGTACATGTATTTTTACTTAATAAAGAGACTGATCATTGTGTTTCTAACTACACAACAAATAATGTGAACCATTCCTTATGCTCTTTAATAATTAAACAAAGTTCTTTATAATAATTTATACCTCCCAGAAATTAAAAAAAGGTAATCCTCAGAGCTGTTTCAAGTGTTCTTCCACATTGCCACGGTTACACTATACAGTCAGGTAAGCAATAGGCCAAGAAAAAATTTGGGTTAAAATATCTAATTTCATAGGAGACGAGGTTCACTATGAAAATATTGTAATGACTTTCTTAGATTAGATGTGAATTTAAAGCAGTATTACATTCACTGACATATTTTAATGATATGTCACTAGCACATTAAATCAAATAATGGGAGTTATTCATTACTCTAAAACGGATAATTAGAAAATGCATCATTTTAATTTTTAATATAACTGATGCAAAAAAAACTATATACATGTACACCTCATGATAACAATCCAAAAACTCTTGAGGCACATAACGGAAATATACTATATAGGGCTGGTTTTGAATATGATGCTGGGATAGTAATTTATTCCATTCTATGATTCTATGTTGAAAGCTAGATTTGACGGCCTAGCAAAAGGACTACTATAATTCTACACTATACACCTATATAGTAACAACAGTCCAAAAGCCTTGAGACATACACACAACAGAATTTCAGTAGTCTTTTTGCTAGGCAGTTACAGATATTAAGTTATATACTCTAATATATAACAAAGCTCAATAACATTAAAATGACCACACCCCCAAACAGGAGGTTTGTCACCACATATAATGTACAGCAGTACTATACACATATAAATACCTTACAAATGAAACTTCCTACATGCTACAGAGATATAGGGCTGCATGGTTTTGAATATGATGCTGGAATACTAATTTATTTTATTCTATGATTTTATGTCGAAAGATTTAAAAAATTTTGTATTGTAATGTAACCAATGAGTTAACCCCATATAAGGCCATACCCCTCTACCCTATCTTTTACAGTAACTTAGCTACTGTACAGTATAAAATATTAGTACATACCCAACCATCCTGATAGTCGATATCAGCTCCTGCTCAGAGTAACTTAATAACTACGGCAATCTCAAAGCATGAACTCATTAGTTTTTTTTTAAATCTTTAACAAAACTAATTTTAGTATCCCACACAACAAAACTAGGTATCAAACGGTAAAATTTTTAACACTTGAAAAGCTGCTGATGTACAAAACAGAAATACTAGAGTTTGCAGTAGCATGCTTTTGCTAGACAGCCCGGCACAGGAAATATAAAGTTTAGTAACATAATGCTGACCACACCCTCAAACAGGAAGTAAATTAAATATTGTAACATGCATATTATGTACCTCCATAATTGTGTACCAACAATACTTACACAGCAGTATACATCACATACAAATATACTTGATAAATGAAACTTCTATGGTGCTTTTTCTTTATACATTATTGCACTGTATGTGTATATCTTTACCATCACTGTTTATTAGCAAATATTATGTTACTTAATTGATACTATAAAACAAACCTAAGGTACTGTATATGACTGTGGTTCAGTTTTACTATTATACTGTACAAGGTAATTTATTATTGATGAGGAGTTTATCTTGGCTAATGACGATTTCATCCATTTTACACCATTACTAAAAATATAAATAATTAAATAACTCGCACACATCCACCAGTCTACATAATTAATCCAGTATTCACATGTAAGTAGATGACCATTCTCTTCATTGGAAATAAGGAAAGAGTCAGGCACAGTAGTCTTTGACAGACTTATTACCTAATGCCATATCCATGATAACAAAGAGCTGCGACAGGTGAATGAAAAGTGTCATTATACAATTCACCAAGTGCTTTTTTTAGGCCAATTCACCATACATAATTATATTTCTCTCACCAATAAATCGTTTTGTACGGTAATAGATGACTAATCTTATTATTGATACTGGGATAACAACCGTTTTTGAGTACTGAAAATTTCAGTCACACACATTTGATTGATATTGATAAAAAAATGGTGCTGCTTTGTTACTTTGAGCCAATTGAACATCTACTGCCCTTACTACCTGTATGTCTAACAAACAAGTGTTGAACCAGAAACAAGCTGCCTAGCTAAAAATAAATAATAGGTAAATAATTCTTTGACACTGACTTAAAGACACTTACAAATCTATTTCACTGAATGAATAACCCATTGAGTGCCAAGAGCCAATTTATTGGCATTAATAAACAAAAAAATGAAAATAAAAACAACTAGCACAAAGTGCAAATCCCTCGTGCTCTATTAGACAAACTTTCTTGAGCTCAGCTATGACTTACTAGCCAAGACGTTACTGCTAACAAGATCATGCAGTAAATTTAGAAGCATTTTTGCAAAAAAGGAAAGTAAGGAGTGGCCAATCAATGAGCAATAAAGGGTCAAAAAACAAAAACAAACACACACGATTGTGCACAAGAAAACATTAACAACTGTCAACTGAAGAAAAAAGGTGTGGTCAACCAAAAATCAATTTCATCATAGATATTAGAGTTATTAATGAAGGGGATTGGAAACCACGAAAAATGCTATTCGTACATACCGCATTTAATTTTT
>JAYJLX010058348.1:0-10029 GCA_036873525.1 Chalinula nematifera | reverse complement strand
GGTGGACAGCCATTGTGTTGCATTACATACCAAGTTAAAGAAATTCCATCACCCAATAAGAAGAAACCAAATAACGATGACATTAACATTACTAGTCTGAAGAGCGTCTTGACATCCTCTACTTGTTCGTATGAGAATGGTCCACCATATTTGTCTTTACTGAAATCAATACGAGAAGGCATTTCATTCTCCCAGTATGTGAAAGCACTACGTCTCACAGGATATTTATGGTGATATGAATATTTCAGAACTTGATACAATAGTTTCAAAGAGTTCCTGGACATTGGCTCAACTGGAAGGAATCGTCTCGACCACACAATAACTAGACTACCAGTGCTTACGAGTATCTGAAAGACAGCAATAACTAGAATTGCAACACCAGATGGAGTATCATCCAGATGATTAACAGTTTCATAATGATTGTATTTTGGATCAGTTAGAGTTATACAAGTGACTACAATACAAAACAGGTAAAATATTACTAATGGGCCAACGTGGGTACACCAGAAATACCAGTGTACGAACGAACTAAGCTGTTCTGAAGAGGCATCCATCATCTGATCCATACCTAACTGTACAGCATTAGCCTCAAACATACTTCGCCCTATTAGACCAGTAATAGCAATTATTAGTGTCAAACAAGCAGTCAATAACACGTTCTGTTCGGTGTGAAGATTATTATTTAAAATTTCCACAACACCTTGAACAACCAAACTTATGGAACTCAGAAACAAAGGAATGAAAGACCGTTTAACTGTTTTAAAATTACTCGAATAAACTTCAGTTAACCATCCACACAATGGATACAAGATATAGCAAATGCCCAAACAAACGGCCACTCCAGGAGTCTCCCTGTTCTTCATAAGATTTAAAAGTACTCCATACATTGAAAAGGAGAATGTGTTCAAATGAGCAGCCAAACAAAGAAACAACAGGATTCGCATACTGCCAGGAAATTACTGAAGTCAATTAAGTTGCAAGTGAATAAAAATAGAAGCTTTCACTTGTCTATTTATATACAGTACATGTACAAATATCATGTTGACAGTTATAAATAAGTTAATTAAATGGGCTGTTGACAATGATAAATGCTGACCAACTATACGTGTACAGAGTTTTAGCCAGCTAAAGCTTAAAAGGAGGTGGTTGGGTGATTACAAGATCAAAGTAAATTTTATAATAGACGAATGAATTGTATTATTTGAGGTTACGAGCATACTGTAGCTACTTAATATGAGTTTGTTTCTTGCAGTTTGTTAATTGTGTTTTATTTAGCCTCCCATATACAGTTGAACCTCCGAATAAAGGATACTTTGGGACCCTATATAAATTGAAGTGCTTTGTCCTTTATAGAGAGGTTGTCCTCATCTCGGAGGTTAAAATGTATTAGACAAGTCTAACTGGGACATTGATAAGTGTCCTTTGTTAAGAGGTTTATTATACTACATGTATGTCCCTTTCTCGGAGTGTCCACTATCGGAGGTTGTACTGTAGTCATGATCAGACAATCAAGGGAGGGTTTGGCTATAAATGTACATGTAGATTTTCAGTAAGTGATCAGTAGATCAAGCTTAAGCAAAGCAATGGAAATAAAGCAGTCTACTACTCAGTGCCATTACACTGCTGTCAATAGCTAAGAATTCAAACATCCTTAGCATGCTACACGACAGACTGTATTTATTAAAGTTTGATGATTTCAAAGAAGCAAAGAATCATATTGCACTCTTAGTAGATCTACTCATTACTCTTACTGTGTAAATTTGTGTTGCATCAATGGAGAGGCTAGGCATCAAACACCAAGAACATGAGATAGCAAGCTTTTTGAGTCATGACTGCTTGGCTGAAATCTGAGCTTGAATCTGCTACCATCATATTCGATTTTATAAATTGTTCAAAACTCTTCGTAGCTTGAATCATCTAAAATTTTTTCTATAATTTTGGTGACCCACCATTTCGAATAGTGTGGGACTCAATCAGGCTTACCCCAATGACTACATTAAAGAAAACAGGTTAAAAAAGGGGTGGGACACACCTCTACCCCCCTTTAGCTGAAAACCTGTATCTTAAACAAAAAAAAAGTACAAATGTAATATACCGTATAGCTGGTAATTTTAGAGTGGAATTAAATTTTGCTTAATTTCGCGGTTAAAATGGCTTATCACTACTACTTAACACTAATTGTTTGTGAATGGGATGGGCTGGATTACAAGGCTTCACTTATGTAAACTAACATGCACTCAGGCGTTTATCAGTAACAGCTATTGAATAATAAGTAAACAAAGATGAAAAATAGTTGATTTTTTAAGGCAACCGCGATTTTTTAAGCCCCTGAATATTACCGGCTATACAGTACCCAATATACATGTACACACATTAACGTACTCAAAAAATAAACAGTAGACAGACCTCACTCCACAACTGCTTATTGATATTCATTGACAAAATAATTACACAATAGCACACTGTATTAAATACATAAAAAGTACAATTATTGAGGATTTCCTTATTAGTATTCATTGACATTAAATTTATTGCACAATAATTTTACTATTTCTAATGTATTAAGTACAGAAGTGCATGTAAGTATAAGTAATAAATTTTAGATAAATATCTAAAGAGCAAATCCTCAATTTAACATGAGCAACTTTATAACAAACTGTAAAAAAACGTACAAACATATTACACCCAATATACAAGATACAGTACTAAAAAAACCAAATATTTTTTTTTTAAGAATAGACCTCTCTCTCCATAACTGCTCATCAATATTTGTTGATAATAATTACACGTACTGTGACGTACGTACATAGGCAAAATAATTATTTTAGATGAATAATTAATGAACAGCAGTGTCCTACTATATTCTAGCCTGAAAAGTAACGTACCACTAATGGAGTCCAGACAGGATTAGAAAACTCCCTACGAGTGTGCTCAGCCATCATCTCTATCATTTTAAACAAACTGGTAAATACAACCTCAGAGCCATCGTACCCCTCTGAATGCATCACAGTGAAGAGCTCTGACAACACCTAATTAAAACAATATAATTATATTACTCATAATACTGGTTAATCACGTGGCACAGTATAATGGATAATATACGCTGTACATACAATACTGGTTAACAATAATAATAATAGTTTATCAAAAAAATCACATACATGTACACATGCACTTGTACAATGTACAAAGCATGTAAATGTACAAGTACATGTAAATGTAAGGGCTAATGTACTGTACCTTTTCAGTGCAGGAGTGGAACTGCTTCATGACTCCTTTACACACCTCAAACATTAACATCCCGACCCCTTCAGCAATCTACGAAATGCAAATAAAGTTCAAAATTACAGTGCATGTACATTATTTTATGAGTAACTATCATACACTAGAATGCACTAAATACATATACATGTACAAGCAGTATGTGCGTACTCCGGGAACAAGAAAGGGTTTACTGGCCTATCCAAAAATATATACAGTAGTTTTCTGTTTAGCAAACTGTACATGTACATTATTAATTTATTATAGCTATTCTTCCTTACTAACAAGACAAATAATGGTTATGATGGTACTTGAACTGATCTAATCCAGCGTTAAGACAAAAGCCAAAAGGTATAGTCGATTAATGTGTGTACTATATTTAAGTACTGTATAACACAGAGTTCACATTTAAATATACATGTAGTTATGCTCATGCAAACCACACTCCACCACTCACATAACCATTCACCCGTTTATTAGGAGTTAAGGATTCGCTCAGTCAGTATTTATCTAAAATAATTTATTAAATACACCCACACCCTGTCCACACACTTCCGTTCATAACACATTATCAATGGTAATTATTATAGTGAAACTAATGAGCAAATCCTCCACTCAAAGTGAACAGACTTTAATTATGCTCATGTGAATCTCACTCCACTCCTTAAACATTCACCTGTGGTTTCCTCAGTACTAAAGTGTGAAGCATAAATCCAAAAAACTGTCCAAGATTTGAAACCTAGAAAGAAATGATATAGGATATGGTATGGCACTGGATAAATACATGTACATGTAGGTATGGTCAAGCACAAAATAAATAAATGTGGTCAGGCACAAGATAAATGATGCGGTCAAGCATTGGATAAATGAATGTGGTCAGGCACTGGATAAATAGATGTGGTTAAGCATCACATAAATGGGTGTGGTTAGGCACTGGCTAAATGGGTGTGGTAGATCAGATACCTTTCTAAGAAGGAAGCCAAAACTCTCAACAGCAAATCTTTTTATGTGGAATTTAGTAGAAATCAACAATGATTCGCTATACATTCTACATAAAAATATATACAAAAAAATATGTATAAAATACATGATATACATGTATACAGTACTCCAGCTAACTAACTTAAAGACAGCCTTGATGTCACCCAGCATGTGTCGTTGCAAGAACTTGAATAGATAAGCCAAACAATTGAATGATTGCTATACATCAAATAATAACTATTATTAATAGTTAATAAATAAGTGATTATTTACCTCTATAACATTGGGATCTTTAAGGTTACATATTGATACTAAAACAGGAAAGAAGGTCTTGAAATGATTATAAAACTCATCCTGTAGGTCTTTAGCAAGCTGGACCAGCAAACTAAAGATAAAGGAGAAAAATGACAAACAAATAAATAAAGAATAAAGAAGTCAATAGAAAATAGATACAAAATGACCACAATGATACTATAAAGTATTTTCCAGAGCATTTAGTATAATATTGAGAATCTGGGATAAGTTACATACTCTAGCAATGGTTCCAAGGATAAAGGATCTTGTTCCTTTAATTCAGTTAATAACTCCTCTAATATTTCCTCCTATAATGATGTCATAATGAGTCACATGACATACAATGACGTAATATGAGACCCACCCCCATACGTACCTTGTGATAAAGTATTTGAGCAAGTGAGTTAGCTTTGGGAGACACTCTGGAGAAAAACTCAACTACAGGAAAATAAAAAAAAGAGGAGCATTAAAACTTACCCCTAAATTAACACTGGGTAATGTGTCTTCAAAACTACACACAGACAGCTAATTACAAGGGTTAAAAATGTTGTTTTCCTAAACATTTAACGTTTTCTGACTTTTCTCTGTTTATTCAGTATAAATTATACACTGTACATGTAAGTTAGTTTACATAAGGGAAGCCTTGCAAAGCATCATTACCTGGCCATTATGATTATCAAAAAACAATTTTTTTAGTATTAAAAAAATATATAGAATAGCTAAATAACTCCGTTTAATTTACGTACACAACAAATAACTGGCTTTACGATGGACGTACAAGGCACATGAATACAAACAGTAAATATGAAACACATGAACACAAACAAACAATGTTACAGCTGTTATATATGTACACGTAGGTGGTGCATTAAGCTCCATTGTGTTAACATACTGAATCTGAAGGAACAGTTTAACTCCCTCCACTTGACAAGAGACTCTTGGAAAAAACTTTTACCATCCTGAAGGAATAGAAAGGTCATTGAGAGACAAATTTACAAGAGGAAAAGTGTGATTCATACCGATGGTTGAGATTCGTTATTGGGTGTGGTCAATTGATGGATTACATCGATCTTGATACTGGAAATACGATCAGAGAAAGAACGAAACTACAACAAAAGGAAATCAGGAGGAATGGAAAGAGAAAAAGGATATTATAACCATCTTTTTTATACACCACATGCACTACTTTGGGTGGCTTAGAGGAAAAGGTGCCATTTATTCCAAGTGACCCCATAACTTTAGCTGATAGGCCAAATACGGAAAGACCTCTAACCTTAAATACTCTTGTTTGATCCATATCTAATCTTGCCCTGACACTCACTAGAGCTTAGAGTAGACTTCTCGCTGTAGTTCTCAATTCACGACAATCCACGTGGCCGCGGTAGATCTGAGCTGTCTCACGTGATCCTCGTGTGACCACACCACACCTCATTTTGGAAAAATAAAATGGCAACCAACTTTTAGTGAGAGTGACGGTGACAGTCCGAGAGAGAGAGAGAGACAGACTCCTTGATCGTTGCCTTGATCAAACCGAAAGGATTGAGCCCTAAATACAATATAGTTTCTACTCCTCGAGTCTACTTTATGTTCTTCTGAAATATTATGGCAACGAAGTTCGTATTGCAAAAGTGAACTTGACTGTATGATCCCTCAGTGAGGGCACTATACTTCTACCACCCCTTATTCATCTATTCTACCAATTGATATAACAGGGAACTCAAAAAGGTACATATATAGCCGAAAATGTAATGTATACTACAAGTCTTAATTGTCTTGTTCCCAGCCCCTCCCCTATTCACAAGCCTGACTGTAACATTGAGTGGGTATATTAGTCTGAAATTGTATTATAATAGACTAGGGCTCATGCATTTGCACTGGGTGTAGTAATTTCCTCCTGCATGCTTCGTTTGCCATCCGCCATCTTGGGAGGCAATTTTACTTTGTAGAAGTAGCAAAAATGAGACAAAAATTCGAATTTTGCAGAGATCTAGAGCTATATAATAACACAACAGTGAGTATTATGGCATTATCAAGTCTTGCTATAGCTGATGAAGTGTTATTGTAGCTGTTACATGTCAATCACCTCATCCAATTCATGTAAACTTGCTATTTTAGCCTCCAAAGATGGCAGATAGGTAATGAAGCTTGGAGGTGTAAAATTAATATATAATTAATTTTGATGAGCTGCCACGCCTAGTGCATGAGCCCTTACAAGTATATCCATGTAAAATACATATAGCTAAAATAGCTACTTATATTTTACATGGATTGGAAGTAGCTACGACAAAACTTCACACTTCATTCCGCCATCTTTGAGGGCTAAAATAGCCCTCAAAGATGGCAGAATGAAGTATGGGAGTTATAAATATATAATGGGTATTTTAAATATTATTTAATTTGACGCTGCCACACCTAAATGGTATATGAGCCCTTGTGTGCCATACTGCATATTGCACTAAAGTTCGTTCATGTTGAGTTGAGGATTTGCTCATTCTATATTCATCTAAGATTTATTATTATTAATTAAAACTACACACCGCCCACGCACTTCCGTACTTAATACATTACAAATGGAAATTATTTTATAATAATTTCCAATAAATGCTAATTACAATTACATGCAATCACAATAAAAAGGCCGACCATAGTTTCATATGCATATTATTTACATTATTTTCACTTCTAATGTAGACGTGTTTGTAAATACAGCCTGACCACCACTTGATTATAATAGTTTTTTTTTTGTTTGTTTTTTTTTTTTAATACATACGTTAGTCGACTTTCAGTATATGGGAGCAACTTCTTGTTCGTGATGAATGGTGGACATGATATATGCCTTAGATTCCAAAGGTTTAGAAAGGGAGAATTCATGAACACTTGTACAGTCCACTTCTGGGTTGTTTGATCCAGCTGCCCATCCCTCCACATTTATACAGGTATACATAATATGTAATATACTCATACGTATACAGCGGAACCTTTGTAATCGGGAGGTATAAACTTTGAAATAAGGACACCTCTGTAATTAGGACACTGTATAAGTTCCCAAAAGGCGCTTTTTCACACTAAACTATGTACCTGAATTGGAAGTAATGCTGAATATATTACTATATTTCTATTCATAAATGATAAGTCAATTTTTTTTTTTTGATAGATTCTTGTTCAATTATATATTGATAGAGTGGATAGAGTTTGAGATTAATTAGGATGTGATATTAGTTGATGAAAAAAAAGAATTAGAAGATTATGCATTACTATCTTCTTTATGTAAACCCCATTTTGTGATTTTATGACTTGATTATATTTACAACTTAAAGTTGACTCTTAACTTATTGATTTGGAATGTTCAAGATGAATGGTTTAACATAAAAATAATGAAGGGGATCGATTTAATATAAAGTAAAATTATTAATGAAACAAACTATTATAGTATAACAACTAAATAAAACTAAAATTAATTAGAAATAGAATTTAAAAAAAAAACAAGATACAAAACGGCTTTGCTATATAAAAATAAACCAGTATAATTATAATACAAAATAATAATAATAAATTTTAGCATGATTGCATGGGTTCATTGTGTTTAAATATGTATATGTATACATGTACATACTAATAGGTACACGCAGGTATAGAGTAATAGAGTAATATTATAGACCTTCGCTTGCTGCTAGTAATGGCAGTCATTCTTCTATTAACACTGGGGAGATGGAGCTCCTCTGGAAAATGAAAAATGACATAAAAATAATCATATTATAATGCTATCAATGTGCTACTATATAGTGTGCGATAGGAGTTTATATAATGTTTACCATCTTGGTCTTTAAGTTTAATATAGATTGCCGCAGACTAGTCACTGGAATAACACATGGTAATACTTCCATTCATTGATAAGCATCCTAACCCTAACCTAACCCTATCCTATGGGGCCGTTAGTCCTACGGGGTTCGTTAGTCCGGTCAATTTTGGGCCGGCTTTTAATTTTTTGGCTTGGCCGTGTGACATCACATGCAACCGCTAATTAATTAGTTTCTCCAGAAGTTTCATTCTTTGACTAATCATTAATAAATTTAAAAATTTAAGTACCAGAATTTGTTTTGTAAAATTATGTTAATGGATTCACCTCAAGTTCATAGAATATTAGTAGCCTATTTTGTCTTAATTCCTAGTTTATTTTGTTTGCATGTATACTATTAATATTCAAAATACTATAAATTATAATTTAAGACAATTATCATTGTACTGAATTTTTAATTTTGTTTGTATACATTTGTCTTGTATTGTTGTATGGGCTACTTTGGCCATGCTTTTTGGCTCTATAAGGTAAGGGAAAAAAAATTAACCATTATTAACCATTATTAAACAATTATCATTGTAATTTTTAATTTTGTTTGTATACATTTGTTTTGTATGATGGGCTACATTTGGCCATCAAGGAAAAAAAAAATTAACCATTATTAAAACCAGAAGTTAATTAACTGGCCGGAAAAGCAATTAGTCTAGTTACCATGGTAACAGCATTTATAAGATATTTCAAAAATTAACTCACGATCACCACCTGACTATTATTTAGGATTAGTTATGGCTAGCGAGGACAACAATGATAAGCATCGAGAAGAACTGCTCAAGGCTTTCGGTTTTGAAGATAAAAGGAAGGCTTTCCGTTATAGAGATAAAGAGAAGGCTTTGACTTTATTAAAGAGCACAAAGAAACCTGCGAAAATAAGAGACAGTTTTAAAAAGACACTACTACACTATGCTGCTATTTATGATGATTGGGCTGACGTATGTCAGCTACTAGTAGAGTTCTACCAGGTAGATCCACAGGCGAAGGATAGCGTTGGGTCTACAGCTCTGCACTTGGCCTGTGCAAATAACCGTATTGACACAGTTAAGTACCTAATCAACCACGCCCACTGTGACCCGTTGATGATAAAGGACAATGGTGGACGCACTGCATTTTATTACAGTAAAGGAGAGACAAGAGTCTTCTTACAAGACATTCTCGGTTAGTATATGTTATGAATAAATTATTTGTTAATGTAAACTATTAACAACAATATGTACAACAAGGGGAAACGAGGCTCGTGGGATCCTTAGTAAAACTGATGATCAGTTGGTTATTTTTTCGGATTAGCTTAGACAATGCCGAGCTGTGAAATTTTCCCTCCAAAAATGTTATAGAATCCTAAACATTAATATTAGATCTAATTAATAAGATCTCACATAATTTTTTTATGCTGGCCACTTTATTTTTTTTTGCCGGAATCATATATAGGCAGGTATATATCATGTCCAGAAATGCAATAGAAAAATTGGTCATGTCACAGAGATAGTATAATCATATTCATACTTCGTTAATCATATTCATACATCGTTAATTATATTCATACTTTGTTAAGGTTACGGGATACCTGTTTTACCGCCAACAAAAAAATTTAATTATAAGTACAATAGTGTTGCCTAAAAACACTCCCTTTTTACTATTGTGAA
>JAYJLX010058326.1:0-10030 GCA_036873525.1 Chalinula nematifera | reverse complement strand
CCCCCCCCCCCCCCCCCCCCCCCCCCCCCCCCCCCCCCCCCCCCCCCCCCCCCCCCCCCCCCCCCCCCCCCCCCATTCCTAAACCTACATGTATGCATTGAATACGTAGCACCCTTAATTAATTCATGCAATGAAAGTATTTACATATAAAGTGTTTTACGATGTATACATTAAAATTGTCTAGATTATACTGAAACTATTTGAAAACTCAGAATGCGATGTCCAATGTGAAGTATTTGGGAACGATGCAGCAATATACTGTACATGTAGAACTCACCAAGCATGTCCTATAGTGAACTTGTGAAACCTTAATAAATCCAGAACACTATATAACAATAAAAAGAGAGATAGAGAGTAAGAGAGAGATAAACACTTTACGTAAATGGATGAATGTTGCTATAAATGACAAATAACAAACACTGAAATAAACATTAAACGAGCTATACCCTTATTCATCATCCCACACACTATAACAAAAGGTGTACATACCGTGCCGGGAAAAATATCCCGGGTAAATAAACATATGTACATGTACATTATACTGTAATATAATAATACCCTTATATTATTATAGTAAATCATTATTAACTTACCCGACTTGAGAAATAACACACTTGAACAATTCGGGCCTTTGATTGGCACAGCAACACACCAGTAGACCACCATTGGACCCACCCATTATGGCTATTCTGTAAGATAAACATGATCACAAGATCAAAAGGTAACAAAGCTGAATGAAAAGGTATACCAACATGTACTATATACATTTTGTATATAAATGTAATACGAATTACAATGTACATGGTACATGTAAGTGTCTAGAGTACATGTACATTTGCATGTGCATACTTGTCACTTGAAGTATACTTCTGGTTGATCAAATATTCTGCAGCACCTTGGAAGTCATCGTAAGCATTCTGGCGCTTTGCAAAGCATCCATCTTTGTGCCATTCCTCACCATACTCTCTATAACGAATACCAAATAAATTGTCATGGCAACCATAATCACATGACAGTGATGCAACATGAAAAAAAAAACTGCTACAGGGGGAGTTAGTGAGTGGCACCACAGATACTGTGTTTATGTACTATGGTACCACTAATAGAGGAAATCACTCTACTCTAGTGTGTTTGGAAATAGAATAATAAAGTGTCCATAATTCTATCACTCAGTGTTAGCATACATGTATACTACGTCACACATCAATGAATTCACTAAACATTAACACATCATAATCATTGCAGACATTATGTCCACTGTGCGCAATGCAATTACACATGCATATGTACTGTACATTGATTGTGGAATTCAAATATGCAGGAAATGTGGCCATGTAAATAAGTAGGTAAGCATGCTCAATTAAGCACTGAAATGTATTCGCCAAACATAAAAAAAACAGTAATCGATAAAATAATGGCATTCTTGGCACCAGAACACTTATACTATTTTATACTTGATTATTAAATAAAACTACGTACATACATGTATGTATCAGTATGTAAAATATGTACATGTGTGTACTGTACATGGTACATGTATTAGATATACATGTACATATAGTACTTACCCCCCACCCCTGATGTTAGCTATTGCCACGATCCCTCCAAGGTGTTGCATGAAGATAACCCGGGACACACTAAAGGAGGGTCCAATGGATATATTGAATCCACCGTAACCATAGAGAAGGGTGGGATGGTCACCTGTCAATTGTATGCCCTATTGGGAAATAAACGGTATCATACAGTACATGTACACTGTACATGCATGCTCATTAATATGTACTCACCTACAGTATTATAAATGTACTGCAAATGTAATACTATAATTAATGCATAATTTTTTCATGAAAATCAAAAAAGCAGAAATTGAGCGATTAACCATTTTAGGAGGAAACCCCAACCCACTGTGTACAATGCAATTACACACCACATTATGCATCAGCATTGTAATGTACAATGTAAAGCTTATAATGTACATGCATTATGTAACTTCTGAGCATCATATTTTGACTTTAGGCCAATTTAGAATCCAAAAATCAACTTTAAGACGATAAATATACCACAAATTCCCAAATATTTCTATAATCTCAATGTAAATAAAACAACAAATTTGCATTCCAGTGTCTAGTGCTAAAGTCCTTAGGTACGTGTATTATTACAACCAAACCTTTTTATGAACCACAAACATTGGGACTTTAGTGCCGTCTTTACTATTGAAGAACAACTGCTCAGTTTCGAATTGAGAGCTGTCAAACCCCTTCACTTCTATTCTTCGGAATACCTGAAAAATAATAATATATCAAGAAAACCCTATCAATTTGCAATACCATTGGCATGATAATATTTATAGTGGGTGCCTTTCTTATGCATACGAAATGAAATATCAATTTATAATCATAATTATATACATGTAGTAGGAAATACATTTAGTATGTACGCTATAGATTTCCAAGAATCGATCACATTTGACCCTTTCATCAGGTGAGACTAAAGAGAACCCTACACATGTACGTGCATACATCCTGTCTCCACTTAAAATTGCATACAAAATTATCGCTGTGCAATCAGTTGGTCACTGTGACTTGTGTACATGGTACATGTACACTACATGTACATGTATGTACGTACCAGTACTACTAAGGGATTCACTTCAGCACATACATGTATGTACAATGTACATTAAACTATGGACTGAATTAACCTTTGACCTGTTCACACATGTAACATTAGCAGGAAAAGTAATTACACGTACATGTATGCACATTTCTACAAAAGCTGTCGGCTGCTTAGGAGGCAATAATTATAGAGTAAAGCAATAAGACTGGGCACTAATTAGAATCATTATTAGTGTATTTTGATGGTTGGGCATTAATTAGAAATATCTAATTAGTGCCCAGTCTTTAAATACATTAATAATGATTTCAGTTAATGCCCAACCTTTAAATACACTAACAATGATTCTAATTAATGCCCAACCTCAGGCTGCAATGGAGTTTGAGTCATATCGCATCGATAAATAACACCAGGAGTCAAGAAGGACATGAATTTAAAGAACATTTCAGTCTGGTACCGTTTACCGGAATACCCAACAATGGAGCCCATCTCTAAGGGGATGTCACGAATGTAGGAACCATCCAATAGATTATGAATAACCAGAATAGACTAAACAAAGAAAGAGAGGAGAGGGGACAGAGAAGAAAGAGGGGTTAAATTATGGCAGACAGTAATGTGAAACAATGCATGCGTGTGATATTAATTGTATGCCACAAATTAAGAGTGTATGTGGAGTGGGAGTGTCCTCAAAAAGATAAGGGGTGTGTCCGTCATGGGAAGGTGGGGTGTGTCCTCAATATGTGATATCCATAGGTGAATATGTAAGTGTATAATTGGTTAGCAAGTCGGTGCAGTGTAGAGTGTGAATAGAGGGTGTCTGTAGGTATGCATGTATGTACATGTACTGTAAGTGCATAATAGGTTAATCTTGCTTACCTTGACATCACGTAAATAACACAGTATTAGGTTCGAGTCGTTAACCACAGCCGCCCACTCTAGTACATCCCGATCCTGACAGGGTATCAGAGTAACCCACTCACCCTGTAATATAGTAGTAAACAAATACACATTAGCACTTCCAGTCTAATATCCCTTCCCCCCGGCCACTAACCCCCTAACCCCAAACCCTGGCCCTAGCCCTTGAGTCTCTGACCCCATAATTTACACTAGCAATCTCATGGTCATAATTACTTCACCGAGGGCTGATATTGAGGGGCAAGGGTCTTATACATGTATATAAATAATTATATAATAGCACACCATTATGTAAGCAGGGCTACCTTATCTGGTTTGGTGATATCGATATTAATCATTTTATAGCGTGGAGCGTCACAATCAGTCTTGATGGTGAACACCGTATCATTATTAGCAATGAACTGAGAGAGAGAGAGAGAGAGAGAGAGAAAAGAAATACACTAACTATTCCATTATCAATTATACAAGTGCATTTGCATGTATCTTTAGTCTTTACATATATACATGTAGTACATCTACATAGTACACTTCCCATCTATTCACTAATCTCAATCCTTCCTTCCTTCCTTCCTTCCCTTCCTCTTTCCTTTGTCTATTTCCTCCCCCTTTCCTGTCTCCCCTGTGTCTATTTCTCCTTACATCATACGAAGACTTAAACTCGTCGTCTGCAATAACAGTGAATGGTATAATCCCTGCAATATTGTACCCAATGGCCTCCAGATCGTAACACAGCAGCTTATTCTTGGACTCCGCCCCTCGAAATATGTACAGCAGTACATAACGACCTTCATCACTGACTTCGCAATGGCTAATTATGGAGAAATTACATGCAAGTAAAAACATACATGTACGTACATGTAATATACGTACATGTAATATACGTACATGTAATATACGTACATGTAATAATAGGATTTCAAAGATCAAATACATGCCTATTAAATATAAACTATTCAATATATTGGTCACATGATGTGAAGTCATGTGACTATAACTATAATAGCTTACAACATCCAGTCTGGGTGATCGGGAGATTCATAACATAAAACATCGCTTGACTGAGGATTCCCAAGGCTATGATAGTAAACCTGAGATAATAAAAAAGTGGAACTGAACAGTTCGAAATGTACACACTGTACTACTGCATGGATATATTTATCAGTAATATACCTTTTGATTTAGTACTTGAGCTGTTTCTGTGCCATCGGATTTCTTATCTGGCTCAGGGTAACGCTACACATAAGAACAAGGACCATTTACCACCATAATAAATGCCCCATGTCTAACACATGTACCTGATAGAAAAAACCTTTATTGTCGTGGGTCCATGCTATCCCCGAGAACTTAGCCCATTTCAATTCATCTGTCTGTACCTCCTTGTCTGCCACACGAATAACCTACACGTATATAAACCACACCCCTTCCCTCTAATACTACAGTGGAACCTCCGAATAATTAAACTTTTTGGGACCAACTATAATTACTTCATTACTCAGAGGTTTTTTTCAAAAAGAGGTTTCTTAAAACATAGTTTCTGTTTCACTGGGAAAGGGATCTCAAAATCTCCTTATGCAGAGGTTTTCATTAAAGGGAGTTTTCACTATCAGAGGTTCCACTGGACAAGTTGTACATGTATAAACCTCTTCCCTTGTAATAACAGTGTGTTATACCTTAATTGTCATCCAGTCCGATCCCCTTTCCTTTACACCATAAGCACAGTATTCCCCATCTTCTGAGAAAGCGGTCGTTCCCATGGCAACTGTACCATCTTCGGACCATGTGTTTGGGTCGATGAATATTTCAGGAGAGGAAGACAAACTGTCTTGCACATAAAGAACACTAGAGTAAGGAACACATAAAAGGTTACCAAAAGGCTTGAAAATTAGAAACATATATTGTGACATTATAAAGACCAAGTTATTGTATTGTGGGTCTAATTAAAGGGGTGTGGTCTCAGTGTATAAGGGGTGTGGTCTTAATAATATACTACAGGCTCTAGACGTAGACTGAACTAACTTCTGATTCTGCAGCCCAGTGTTGTAGAAATAGAAATAGCGGGAACCTCGTTTGAAGGTACAGGTGTATTTTGGGTAGTCAAATAACTCTGACATTCTATGAAAAATTAAGGATGAAATGGATAGACTATAAAGCATAAATACATAGCCAATTGGTTGTTAAAATAGCTGTACATAAACTGCTTGGTTCCTTACCTGTTATAAAACTTGTCTCTTGCTGGACATTCTTTCAGGTAAGGAGTTGTAACGGCATTCTGCGCTTCCACGAACTTCTTTGTCTCCTCGCTGTCCGGGTCTTCTAGCCACCTGTAATGGTCAACAATTCTAGTACCACATCTGTCCTCCAAAACGCTATCATCTCTCCTGACAGGTGGATAACTAAACCCGTTGGTGTCGGCCATCTTGTTTTTCTTTACAGCTGAAAAGATGATAATTGAGTAATAATAATAATAATAATGTTTATTAAAAATTAATAAACCATAATTAGACTCCCTCTGTTGCTCTAAATCCTTCATCCATTCTTGCACCTCTGCAGTTTTAAATATTCCTACTCAAAACAAAAAATTGAAGAGCCTTTAAAAAGTAAAAAAAAAAAAAAGTACTCTCACAAACTTTACAAACCTTTCGTGCTTTCAAAAAACTGCTGCAAGTCTCCCGGTCTGTTTTGATCTATATAATTCAGTAAAGAAGCAATTTATCTGTAATAAACTCATTTGTAATACACTACCAATATACTATAATACAACACTAGTGTATACACTATAGTGGACAGTAGTGATACCTGTTTCATATTCGTATGCTTGAAAAACCATGTCAAATTTGTCCAAGTCGTGAACTAGAATTGCTTCAGGTGTGACACACAGTTCATACTCCTACAACAACGCAACAATTATCACTTTCTAAAGTACATGTAGATCAACCAATAACCCTATAATACCATATATATTACATGTATATCCCATACCCTTATACATGTACATACCCGTCATACATGTTACATGTATATGAGGTGTACCTCAAACAATCCCAGTATTTCTTGGCCAACCTAATAACAGGGAAAAAAAAAGTTGACAGAGTTTATACATAAAAGTACGTCTTGTACTCTTTACATGCAAAAATTAGTCAACCAACTTATAAAAGGCATCATGATTTTAATTATAAGTTTTACCTCTTTAGGAAGGAGCTTAGCTATGGTTTCCATAGCATCCTACAGAACAAGCAAAACAAGGATTTGGATATGAAATTAATGAAATATAAACTAAAAGTAATGTACACTGTTTCCCAAACAAAAAAAAAAAGATATTGAAAATGATTAAAATACCCTTTTACTCATGAAATAATTTTTAATGATGAAACCGAAAAAATTCCACCCTTTTTAAGTACAGCAAATGATATTTCCCTTACTGACTATGAGAAAGAATAAGCAAGAAACACAACTATTTAAACAATGTAAGGCCCCATGGGAATCAATATAATATTTCCTTCACAAAATCAGCCAAAAAGCAGTACCATTATTGCATTACAAATGACATAAATAGATATACAATGTTACAATAAAGAATAGGATTGTTAATAACAATAAAACAATACCAACTATGCTTGCTTATACTGCAACATCAAAGGCCGAATTGATAGCTAAAAACAATACACAAGGGCACCTTGACCTTTTGATATTATACAAATATTACAAGTATAGCATTGTACATACGTAATAAAATGCTTTGGATGGGTGGAACTTTATATGGACTGAGAGGTCTTCCCAAAGTGAGCGTCAAATCATGTACAGTTTTAGGCTACCGTATGCATGTGCACATACCTATTGCTGCATGTTTGATGAAATTATTTGTGACGAATGTTTTGTTTTTTCTTTATTTTACTGAATAGACGAAAGTTTTATACAACGAAAATACGAGACTGTAATATTATGGTAATTATCATAATTTATGTTTGCAAAAATTAATCACAGTCGAGTATTAAACTATAAAGTATTATTTAGCATATGCAAGAGTAATGATATTACTGTTTGTTGATGTTGTTGTATTGTTGTAGCCACTTTGTGTGATAGTATGAAACGGATTTTACAAACTGGGCATAAAACAATTAAGTGAAAATTTATTGGTATAATATTATTTTTAAATTTCCCCCTCCCCCCCTCCCCCCCCCCCCCCCCCCCTTATTCCTTATAAAAAAGAATTATTTTTTAAATTAATATAAAGAAAGGAAATTGCATGTGTGTGGGTCAGGTAATCTACCACATCAGAGATATATGGGGAAGCCAGTCTGGTCGAATTGGGCTTTTTTGTAAGCAACAAATGTCTTACATCAATGACTAAATACAATCAAATTAGTTAGAAAAAAAAGGTCATCGATCATCGCAAACACAAAAAGAAATCAATTTCACATTATTGCTGATCTAAGATACATTATATACTGTATTATACTTCACTGGTTTCAAGAAGCTTTAGATAAACAATTTCAAACTATGTGAAAACAAGGGCCGAATTAGCACCAAAAACTTGATACAAAAATCATACAACTGCTTTAATTGAGCAACACACTGACAGCCTATATCCATTGCTGGCAAAATCAGATCAATTGATGTACAGGCTTCTTCTTTAAAGCTAACCAACACAGATACACTACCTCATATAAAAGAACAACTGCTTCTAATGTTTGTTAAAAACTTTTTTCTTCTTTTGGTGTCAACCTTCAAGAGAGGAGCTTAACCAATTCAATAACCCTCCATTAAGGGACCCCCGCCCCCACACCCTCCAACAAGACCTCATTATGTAACCAAGTATAACTGAAAATCGTTTGTGGTTCCCTTTGAAGTACACTTTAAGAGACTTTCATGTTGGAACTTAAACCAAACCAATAATTTTGTGTTTAAAAGGGTATAACCTGTTCCCTTTTTGCTTTCTCTTCCTTACTGACACCACAGGATGGAGTGAGGTCCCCTACAATGCTCTCTGCAAGATCATGTACCACAGCCATTTTAATGCACCTATATATATAGAGAGAGATGCAAATTCGTTTTCAAAATATTCATTTTAAACCACCCAAGACCTCAAGGGTAGTTTAATAGCTATCTATCCTTATTGCATATATATCATTACAACTCAGAGGTTAATCAGGGAAATAGAGAGTTTAATGCATTCTCCTATTCAGCCACAGAGATAATCAGAAAATATGAAAAACGTGTTAAATAGGAGTATACCAGGTAAACTTAAAAGTGGACGAATTAAGAGAAAGTGACGATTTATACACAACAGAAATATCTTGATTGGAAAACTATATACATACATAATACAGTAATACTATTTTTAAATGATATGTACAGCTATATATACTATATGATACATATATACTATGCAGTAATACACTGTTATTGTACGGTTGTGCTTTTCGTCCCAACAACGGAATAACATGTTTCCCTTTCGTGTATTTCCCAGCCCGTATGTGTCTCAAGACTGTGTGCACGCGTACATATAATGTGTCATAAATAATGATTAAAGGAAATGTAAAAGTGGTACAGGGTCAAGGACAACTGAAACTAAACAATTAGATATGAACAAATTAACCACACTCATACGTAATCAAATACCTATTACGTTGACAAGGTCGAGCACAGGAAGAGCACACAAAAAAAAATATTACTAAATTTTTTGATCAGAAGCACACACGATCAATGCTATTAAAAATGCATGTAAAAAAATTAATAATGGAAATATGTTTGGTAAGTCACATGACAGTGGACGTATATCACATGACCACAAATGCATGTCACGTGAACCATGGACATCTGTCACATGAACCACAAACATATGTAATAGGGAAAAACATTCTACAATGTTCAATCATGTTTGAGAAATAAATCAATCTAATGGAACTCGTCAATGGATGGGATATAAGATCATGGTGAAGTGTGAAGTATACAATGCTAACGAGACTAAAAATGGATTCCTTTGATATATTAATTAGCAAGAATGGGTACTATTAATTGTCATTTATTAACCCCTTCAAAGCTGAGGTGTAATATTAGTCAAAACAAGTCAGTGGATACTGTGCACACCTCAAAGGACACGTTTTTAAAACGGGTATTAAATTTTAACGGTTTTAGTGGGAAACACTCAAATCACTAACATACTTGATGACTCGCAAATAATTTACCAGTAAAAAGGCAATAATAATTATATTATAATAATTATTAATAATGATATATAAGGTAAAGCTAAAATTTGTACCATATCCAAATGTGCTAGGTCGATCACCAAACTGTACCCGTTTATATGTGTCCTTAAGATATGTGTATAATATACACTATATAAGTATTTAATAACTGCTAATAATTTCAGCCCTCCCATCCTATATAGCTGCTTATACCCTACCTGTGTCCTAGTCTGGTGTACTGCCCACTTTTACTTGCAGAAAGTGGTCTGGGGACACACGTATTCCAAAACGGTTCTGCTGGAATGTTAATTATAAGG
>JAYJLX010058315.1:0-10033 GCA_036873525.1 Chalinula nematifera | reverse complement strand
CTCTCTCTCTCTCTCTCTCTCTCTCTCTCTCTCTCTCTCTCTCTCTCTCTCTCTCTCTCTCTCTCTCTCTCTCGCTCGCTCTCTCTCTCTCTTTCTTCCTCTCTCATAGAGTATGTTTCAACAGCAAATGGCTGAATACAGAGAAAAGGGCGAAATAGAGAAGCCAATAATATCAGAGGAACAGTTGAAGGAGAGGAGTTTCTCTGACATATCAATTGAGGGTATAGAGATTAAGGATGATGATGGCAGTGAAGCACTGAATGTATGTGTATCAACCAATAATTATGTTATATAGTCTTTTACCCTACCTTTTTGATTGTTACTATGGAGACAATTGAGTCTTTTTTGATGCCTTGCACTGGAATGTTGGCCTTTATTATTATTACCTATTAGGACTTTCTGCAAGACGTTGTCAATGATGACAGTAATGAAGATGAGACAACTCACAATAATGAAGAAGAGGCTCCAGTAGATGATCAGGACTAATAATACAGCATACTATAGATTGTGTATTGTTTTTAATTATTATTTAGTTTGTGTGTTATTTGGTGTGTAATTGTATGTGGGTGCTGTTTGTCTGTTAGCTTGGACTTTGGGCAGATCAGCATGCATCTGTGCTTATTAATAATAATAGCTTTGGTACAAATTAGTATTATATAGTTCAAGGAATAAGGACTTGTGGCTGCATAATTAGCCACTCCCACATATAGCTGCAGATAGCAAAATTAATCCATTATCAATTAATCTATTATCAATTAATTCCTTAGCAACAAGGGTGTGGATTGTCCGGGATTGTCTCAAACAAACGTTTTAGAAAGCCCTCAAACTGGAAGGTGACGGATACCAAAGCTCAGTCCTCACAGAAGGTAAGTTTGTTTCCCAAACTCACTCACTCAGCTTAAGCAATATCATTATAATTATTTATTAGCATCCAGCATAGTGGATGGATGGATAACAGAAGCCAGGAGACTGGATAGACCACGCCCACTTACAACAAGGCAACAACAACCTACCACTGGTATAGATTCCAGTTTCCTCACTGAAGATCCCTTCCAGTTCCTGAACGGTCACTTACATGGATCCTATAAGTACAGTACCACTGGCCGCAACACCACTACACTAACAGAGGACAATGGCGAGTCCGACTACGGCAGCCCAGCTCATGATTACGTGAATAGATTGGATTATTGGGCTGATGGTAATGTGAGGGATAACGTGAAACAGGTTATGGAGGGGTTAATGGAGACAGACATTGTTATACCAGAGACAAAGAGACCGGCGGCGATTATTAACCCCTTAGTTACCATTGAGAATAGGCACAGAAGGGTTAAAGAAAGAAGGGCACTGAGAGAGCAGGCTCAGAGAGATGCAATGAAGGAGAAGAAAATTAGGGAAGAATTAAAACGGAGGGCAAAGGAAACAATAAAGAGAGAAGAGGAGGAGAGAGCAAGGAAAGAGAGACAGGAAGAGGAGGCCATTAAAGTTCATGTAGTAGCCATAAAGAGGCAAATGAACCAACAGAAAGAAAGGGAGAGGTGAGAATAATGATACTAGACTGTTATTAGCTTTGTAATAGCAAAATTAGAACCTAAAGGTAAAGTCTGTGCATGTTAACTATGACCTTTTGATAATGAGGCTAACTTTGCGACACACTGTACTATTATACTGTAGCTTTCATTTCAGAAAATATTTGTTTTAACCTTAGTGTTCTTGTAGTGTAAACAGTAAATTGATATTGAGTGTTCAATAAGATTTATCATCAATATGGTAAAATTGTATTCTATACTCCTATACATGTAGAAGTTTACAGAGGTTAGGTCAACATGAACAGACTTTGGTTATAAAAGCTTTATCTTATCTTATTGTGTTTCGACTATATAATATTATATGTGTGTATAGGACCATCAGAGCTCATTTGTTGAAACTAGAGGAGGGAGAGAGACAATTGGAGACAATAACAGCACCTGTACCAGTAACAGTAGTTGGGAAAAAGATGAATGATAAGAAACAATCTATTGTGAAACCAGAAGAGGAGCAACATCTGAATGAGGTTGAACTAACTAAAGAGGAGAAGTTGAAGAAACGCAAGAGAAGAGATGCATTGTTGAAGAACAGATTGGACGGATTTCAAGCAAAAAAGAGAAAGAAGGTAAACTCCATTCACAATAGACAATAGTTAATAATAATTATTAATAATTTAAATAGGATGTGTTTTGTCATAATTATATAGATCCTTCGTCAGCTGTTTATTGCATGGTATGACACAGTGACTGGATACAACATGATATTGAGGAAGGCCACCTTAGTGAAGGATTGGAGGCTGTTATTGAAGTCATGGAGAACTTGGGTTAGAGTTGTTAAAGCTAATAAGAACAAACTGATGATGTTAAAGGCAGCAGAGGAACTTAGAGAGGAAAACAGGTAAATTTAATGATATTATCACATAATAAAATACCTATTACATAATTATAATACCCATTTAAAATGGAATATGCTTATAGTCATCAAAATGTTTGGCAATAGAAATGTTAAAAAAAAAAAATTCTCAATTGGTTAAAGTGTGATGAAAATGAATGATACAATGATTATTTTTGTTAGGAAAGTGATGTTGGCTCGAAACCATTGTAACAGTAAGTTAATGAGGAGGTGTGTCCAATCATGGTGGGCGTCGACTGTCTCTGCCAGACTTCATGCTACCAGTGCTAACACTGAGCGTCGACACATTGTCAACGTTAGAGAAAAAGTTATGGAATTCCTGAGTACTCAGTCACAGCAGGAGAGGGAGCAGGATGGACAGCAGCATGGGGATACTAGAGGAACATCCCACGGGATGAGAGATGGAAGAGGAACAACGGGAGTGGCCCACACCCACGGTACTAACGAGGCAATAGGAACGCCCTTAAACAAGCAGGTATCCAATGAGGAGAAGGTAAAGGAGAGCTCGAGAGACAGTAGTGGGACAACCCATGAGAACGGAGACAGCGAGAAGAAAGAAATTGCCATTCAGACAGCTAATGTAGGCGTGGCCACACAAGGGGTGTGGTTAAAGGCCAAAAGCCATGTGGTAAGTAATCAATATAACATACAGTATGTGTTAATGAATCTATATACGTTCACAGGAGTCAATACTAAGTAAAGGAGTACAAGAAATGGCTAACACACAACAGAATAATGACCAGGGAAACAGCCATCCATCCAGTACACCCACTACCAATCCTCACCACGACCTTCCCAACCTCACTCTAGCACGATCACTGACGATGGAACGAACAGCTAGAGAGATGTTAATGGCTAAACCCTCACCATCGAATCACGATACTGTAGTGTTTAGACCAGTTATCAAGAATAGAAAACCATGCACTAAACCAATGGATCCTAAAGGTTAGAGTAATACTTGTAACAACTGTTTTATTACCGTTGGTGTATACTTAATTCAGTTAATTTTAGTGCTAGTTAATCATTGTATAATGATGGAGGTTATAAATTATTATATAGGCATGAAAGAGAGAGCTGTACTAATTGCAGATAGAAAGAAAGCAAGAGAAGAGAGGAAACAGAGAAGAGAACAAGAATTGAAGGTAAGTGAAGGAAACAGTATATTGTACAGTATGCATACCTTCTATGCAAAGTGTTACAAGTTGAAACTGTAATTACTATCAACAACTGTACACGCATGTAGGCCCATGTTCATGTTAGCCCTTGGAATTTATTTAAATAGCTTGTAAAATATAGACATGATTTTGAAGTTGTGATTGCCTGTGAAATCAGTGAATGTGCAAATGTTATTTCTAATGATTTGATCATGCAAATGAACACTTCTTTTTACTGTACTACAACATGTGTTTTTTAATGCTTTAAATCACATAAAAGAATTTGTGATCCACACCTCTTACAAAGGGATATGTGGAGAGCATAATAGTTATGGTGACATTTTTTTTACTTCAGGAGAAGCTAGCAAAAGAAGAAGAGAACAAGCGACTCGAAGAGAAGGAAAGAAAGGAAGCTGAAATAAGGAGAAGAAAAGAAGAGAAACGTATTGCGAAGGAGAAAGAAATACAGAAACAGCATTTACTCCAACACATGCGAGACCAGAGGAATAGAGCTGATGACTGTTACTCACATTCACTGAAGCAGAGGGCATTCATTCCATGGAGAGATTTTACACGTTCGATGAAGGAATCTGTTGTCATGGCAACAGATAGGCACTCCCTAAGCATCACTAGAAGGGTATGGAGGGCGTGGTCACTGGAACATCAAAGGAGGATCACAGAGCGAAACAGGAGAGCTGATGAGTTCCATAGATTAGCTGTATTGGCTGATTCAATCAAACAGTGGAAGGAAGTAAGGGGTTAATATTTAAATCTTTAAATCCTAAAATATTATTGGTAGTTATAGCTAGATGCCATACATTGTGACCATGAATCTGTTGTTTTGAATATTGTCCATTTGTATAATAGCATATCACTATAGTTTATTGTAATTGTTAATAGTTTGTTAGAAGAGAAAGGGAATTGTTGGATTATTATCGCAGTATATTCAACAATCGACTGCTTCAAAAATTATTTCATGTTTGGGAGAGATTAACGGAAAGCGAGAGAAGAGAGACATGGAATAAAGACAGGAAAGCACACGCACATAGACACAGGTTAGTCATGCACATGCAGCACATTATCATATTTTGCTATTGAGGGAAACTATTTCCACTAGTAGAATCAATCCATATACATGTATACATGTATCTATTAATGCATGCGTATAATTGTACTACCTGTTTGTGTTAGAATCAATACTATACTAAGCACTTAGTTTACTTACATAATGGATAATTTAATTAAAATAATCTATGGTTATTGTATTTTCTCAAGGAAACTATTAGAGATTTACTTTCGCTGTTGGAAGAGGTTTGTTCCGTTTGCCCATAAGGAGAAAGAAAGGCGAGAGAGAATAGCAGAGATGTACAAGAAAGTAAAGGAATTGCTACCAGATTTCGATCCCAGTAGCTCATCAGACTCCGACTATTGATACATGCATGCATGCATGTATATATTCACATCACAACCAGAATACGCATCCTGTTTATAATTATAATATAATTGTTTTAATAAAATGCATTGGGTATATGTGTCGGTGTGCTGTTCTTGAAAAAAAAAAGATTTGATTATTCTCAATTTAAACTGGTTGGCAATGGAAAAGAGTTAAGGTGGACATGATACAGATAGATCACGATGCTGGGTGTGGTCTACACTATTATAGTCTATTCTCCTCTGACTGAGAGAAAGCCAGAAAGAGATCTTCTCGAATCGATCGATCTGCTCTCGTGTCGCATTCATATAGGCATGATATTATCCGCGTGAGAAGAAATGAAACTACCTATCTACGCTATACAAAATGGGTAAATTTATTATAGCTAGATCTTACCATGATCTTACAATTTTTGTAACAGAGCCTCCATCATTGCGCATAATGTCGTTGTAAGGCCTCATATAGCCGCAGCGCAAATAAATCGACGTACCTCTATATACCTACCTACTAGAGCTCCTACTATGACTACATAATCAACATAGCTTTTTTATAGTTGGTAGAAAGGCACAAAAATATCTACTAAACCCTATTATTATTGTTATTATTGTCTACATATAGGAAACACTCCATTCAAGGAAGGCTTTGCATATCACTGCAGTAACATTATCAACGATGGTGTTTACATTTGGGGTGGAAAGCATCGTGATCTCCCTCTTATCCATGATAATCCCGAGAAACGACAAATAACTTCATCCATTGATCATTACGACATACTGAACTCGACATTTGTGAAGAAACAAACGACTGGTACTCCACCCAAAGGAGCAATAGGCTATGCTAGCTGTTGTATTGGTGATGATATTTATTACTTCGGAGGGTCATGTGACGTTGGTAACTGTTTCCATAACAACCTGTTCGTGTTGAACACTGGTAGCTACGAATGGCGGGAGATCGAATGCGATGATGATGGACCAATGAGGAAACATGGATGCGGAATGATACCATTCAGTATTAATGGTGAAGACTATCTCCTCGTTATCGGCGGCTATGGCCCATTACCATCTAATCCATCATCACATGCCCAATACACTCCTATGATTGGCTATCCAGGGGGCTATACTAATGAGATACACATTATGTGTGTATCAACTACACCAGGTATATAAATTGAATTACTGTACAATGCATAAGGTTTATTCAGTTCATTGTGCTTAATTGTTTAACATCTGTTCATTTCATAACAATGGTATTCATTATTCTCCACAAGGTAAATGGATAGTACCTACCCTAACAGTTGGTAGCGAGTTATTTCCACCATCTGCGCATTTTTCCATCAACAGTCTTCCTGGTAACAGAGCCATCTTGTTTGGAGGCTTAACCAGTAGTCAAAGCATATTCATCATGTCCTACACAAGAAATACTGTGGTATAATATTTGTCCTTTAGCAGGTTTTTTGTATTATAAGCATTTTTTTTATATTTGCTTTATAGCAATTTTTGAAAGTTATTAAGCCATTTGCTGTCCGGTTGTGGCCTGAGTGGAGGTATCATCATTCCAGTGCTGTTATCAATAGTGTATCTAATACTGGAATAGAGAGACATTATCTAGTAGTATTGGGTGGATGTGGTACTGATGGTGATAGTCCAATGTCGGATTGTTGGATTTTGGACATTGAAAAGAAATTATGGAAACAGGTACTAAAAGTCCAATATTGCCTTTACTGTAGTGATACATTCTTTAGTATAGCCATATACCGTATAAGTAGAAATTTTCATGAGTAAAAATTTGCATGTAAAATATTTTCATGCGGCTAGCTAAATTTTCAAGGTTTTTTTGATCGAAGCATGGTGTGAAAAATTTTCAAGGTTGGAAGGGACCCACGAAAATTTTTACCCACGAAAATTTCCACTTATACGGTAGTAACTATGAACTCCTTAAACCATGCTACCTTATGTATGTATTCTCATTATATTTAGATTGATCTACCCAGTGCTGTAGTCCAGAGGTATGATCACTCAATAAGCTGTATGCAGTGGTCTGGGAACTGTGTGTTGCTGTTGATTAGTGGTGGAAGGAGGACTATGGACAGCTTAATCACTGATACTAATGTCATTTCAGTGGTTGAATTAGGTATGATATACAATAATTCTGGAATATTTTGTTCTTTTTGTGTAGCATTTGTATATGTTAATTTATATATAATAATGAAAAATTCCCACTAATAGCAACTAGCAAAGCAATGACACTCTACTAGTACTATACACCTAAAATCCACGCCCACTTGTAATAGTTACAAGTTAATTGACTATTTTTTTTATAAATTTGTCAGCAAGTATTGGCAAACTAGCCTGCATTATCATTCCTATAGTATTCTCCCCTACTGATGATTACTGGACAGTAACTAATGTACTGAATGAGAAAGACATACAGAACAGTGCCAAATATGATAACTTGATGATTGAACGTCTCTTCAATCAAGACACTGCCCAAAAACAGAAGAAGGCTGTACCAACTCGTGTGGATGAACCAATCCCTATTGTAACTGGTACTGGTGCACGGCAATTGAAGACAACTGAACAGATTTCGGATGATAAACATGTGAGATACAATACTTTAAATGAATTGATGTATATATTATGTGGTTGGCCCTCTCGTTATAGATCATTAAATTGTTCACCAAATTGAGACAGAAGCATCATGATGAAGTTGCATTGTTACAATTGACAGCAGAAGGGAAGACCCAACAGTGTCAGGGGCTAGAAGAAGCATTGGTGGATTTACGTAAACAAATCCAGGAGAAAGAAGCCGTGATTCACCAGTTGAATGAAGTCGTGAAGCAGAAAAACGAAGCGATAAAAAAGAAAAATAAAGAGATTCAAGAAAGTGAGAAAGTGATCGTAGAACAGGACAAAATGCTAGAAGAGAGCGATGAGACAATTCGACTAAAAAACGAGAAATTGCAAGAATGGGAAGAGAATGCCGGTACCCTATTGCAAGCTATTGAAGAGAATGAATATCGTCGACATGAAGGAGAGATATTGTCTTTAAGACGGGAACTGGAGGAAATGAGAGAAAGGAAACAGGAATTTGAGGAGAAAGTAATGGAGATGGAGGTCGAGAAGGAGAGATTGGAGGTCGAGAAGGAGCAATTAAAGGCAATAAACCAGCAGCAACAGGAACTGGTACTAGAGAAAGACAAGCTACTGATAGCTAATGAGAAGAAACTGAAAGAAGTAGAAGAGAAAGTCCAAGAAGGGAAAGAATTGACTTTGGCACAAATTATTGAACAAAAAGAGGAATTAATTCAGCAGCTAAACGAAGAACTCCGTATCGCTAAACTTACTGCAGAGACAGCCGAAAATAAGCTTTTAACGAAACTTGAATACATTCGACAGAAGGATGAAAAACTCATGAAACGAATTCAAGGGTTAAGTGATGAATTGTCGGAGAAAAGTAAAGAAGTAATTGAGTTACAGCAGAGAAGAGATGACATGGCTTTGGAATCGGAGAAGGCAGTTTATGAGGGAAGCAAAACTGCCAAAGAGCTACAAGGGACAATATTGAAAATGGAAGAAGATGCTCGAGAAAAAGACAACACAATTGAGGATTTACAGGAGAAACTTGAAGCCAATGAAAAACGAATTGAAGAGCTTGGAGAGATGGCTGATCTGAAAAGCAGAGAAGTTCAAGCAATGGCGGGGAAAATTGAGGCCAAAGATGAAGTCATTACAAAATTAGAGAAAACGAATGAAGAAATGAATAAAATTATCCAAGAAATGAGCAACAGAATTCAGAGCATGAGCACTTCTATACAAGCAAAAGAGGCGGAAATCCACAGAGCTAAGAAAGAAACATCTGACAAGAATAAACTGGTTGATAGACTAATGATGACGATTGAAGAAAGAGACGAAGTTATCCAAAAAATGAGGAGAGAAGCAATGAAGGACAAAGCATTGATCCGTCACTTGGAGGAAGAGATTTCAGACAGGAAAGACAAGGAGGACACATGCAATAGTGAAGAAATGCAACAAACCATAAAGAAACAAGAGAAACTTATCAATGAATTGAACCAGAGCATGGCAATAAAGATCGAAGCATTAGCACAGAATGAAGAGAGCATTCAACAAGTTAACCGAGCACTACGACTGAAGGAAGAAATACTTGAACAGAAAAATAGCCAGATTCGACAAAATGAAGAATTACTTCAAAGGAAAGATGAGGTCGTTCAGCAAACGCAACGCATTATTTCAAACCTTGAGGGTCGATTACAGAGACGCCCATGGATATTGGAGAGAGAAGAGGTGGAGCTAACCGACCAGAGAATAGGGGGCGGGGCATATGGTGAGGTCAAGGTGGCCATATTCCGTGGTACCAGAGTAGCTGCCAAGCTGTTACATGAGCTGATAGTATCGAGACACAACAAAGATATATTCACAAGAGAAATGGAGATATCTTCTGGAATCCATCATCCCAATATTGTTCAGTTTGTTGGAGCAACAAGAGTCGACAATCCCATCTTGTTATACGAGTTAATGGCCACTACTCTACACAAAAGACTACAAGATGATGAATCACTGACACGCCCACAGATTATCAGTATTGCCTCTGATATATGCACTGCAATGTGTTACCTCCATCAATCAAAACCTCAGCCAATCATTCACAGAGACATCAGTAGCCCTAATGTACTGATGGAGCCTCTTCCCAACGACAAATGGAGGGCCAAGTTATCAGATTTCGGATCAGCCAATCTTCAACTGCACATCAAAACTGTTATGGCTGGCAATCCTGCCTATGCTGCTCCTGAAGCCATCATTCCACAACACCACACCCCAGCAATGGACGTATACAGCTTTGGTGTTCTTCTAACGGAAATGACACAGCATCGTGCTCCAGTAATGGACAGTAGTGAACGGGAGATAATGGCTCTCTCTATTGACTGGATAGAGATGAGGGATATTGTGTTACAGTGTATTAATGATGATCGTACTCAACGATTAACATCAGAACA
>JAYJLX010058304.1:0-10045 GCA_036873525.1 Chalinula nematifera | reverse complement strand
AATATATATACATGTACGTGTATGTATCGCAGATGCTATTGAAGGGAAAATTTCAGCCCTTCAGTTGATGGCTAGCCACCTCCATCAATTTGCCAAACATGATGCTATGATTCTCCTTCGATCCTCAATATTCATCCCCCTCCTTACGTTCACCCTTCGTACTGCTCTTGCATTCCTATCATCATCCTTAAAGAATTATGATCTAACCTTATGCTCCCTTTTAAGCTCGTTGCTGAATATTACTGTCAAAATATCCTCTCCTTCATGGGTTCAGGCAACATTGTCTATAAGATTGGGTGGCATGGGTTTCAGATCTGCAGTGCAGTTGGCACCCTCCTGCTATTTATCTTCAGCATCTGCGGCTTCCCCTCTAATGAGTCTCATTCTAGCTGAATGCAATTTCTGTTGTGTACCTCCCCATGTTGCGTGTGCCCATGTGACCTGGTCAGGTTTATTTCCATCATTTGTCCCTCCATCTTTTGAAGATCAGTGTGACCAGATTAAATGGGATACTCCTGTGGTGGAGGCCTTACTTAGTCAGTTAATGGACACAGCCCCAGATGATTGTTCTCTTGCCCGGCTCATTGCAGTTTCTACCCCCGAATTCGGAGATTGGTTACAAGCTTTGCCTGTGTCCTCCCTTGGTTTACGCATGGAGGATGCTTCAGTTAGAATTTGTGTTGCCGAGCACCTAGGCCTTCCAGTATGTGCCCCTCATAACTGCCATAATGGAGGTGGACCAGTTAATCAATTAGGTCTACATGGTTTGTCTTGTAAGAAAGGAGGGTTATGATTCCATCGACGTTCGGCCATCAACGACCTGCTCCGTAGATCCTTTACATCAGCGGGTATACCAACATGCTGAGAGCCATCTGACATCTCCAGAACCGATGGCAAAAGACTGGATGGCCTTACACTAGTACCGTGGGAAAAAGGGAAATCACTAGTATGGGATGCAACAGTCCCGGCATTCATTGACCCCCTCTTATAGATCGATTGCTATAGCAAGAGGTACTGGATCGGTGGCCAGGCAGGCTGAATCTAAGAAAATATGCAAATACTCGAATCTGTTAGACACGTATACATTTAGCCCATTGCCATTTAATCCCTTGGTGGTATTGGCCCATCATCTAAATCTTTTTTATATTCATTGGGTCATGACATAGAAGTATTGTATATTTGGGGAAACAATTACCATAGCATATTTACTACAAGGTTTATAACAGTTCAAAAGAGGGAATGCTTCCCTGATTTTGGATACCCTTCACTGTTTTAATGATGGAGTTGATTTTAATTAGTTAATTTTATTAATTAAAAAAAATTTTTTGTAATACGTGTAGTATTATTACTATCCTATAAGAAGTATTGGAAACAAGATACATGTAGATGAAAATTTTCTTCAAAAAAGAAAAAAATAGGAATAAGAGAGACACAGACCCACCAAAAAAGTAATGAAACAAGCAGGGCTGGTATGATGGATAAGAAAGATGATACCATATGGCATTGACTACTATCCTACTGTGAATTATATTGCGAATTTATGCACAGTATAGGGTAGTAGTCAATATTATCGTCTTTCTTGGTCCCTCATACCAGCCCTGCTTGTTCCATTACTTTTTTTTTTTTGGGGGAGGGGGGGGGGGTGGATGTGCTTCTCTCATTTCTTTTTTTTGAGGAAAATTTTTGTTTATCTCTATACATGTACATGTATGTAGTACGGTACATGTATGACTTCCATGCATTTGTAATGATTGCTTTTTTCCCTTGCTAGAAGAGAAATAACCCCATCAATATTAACAGCAAATGAAGAGATGCTTTCAGAAGGTGAAGATGAGCAGATGGAGCTATCCCATTTCCCCACAGAGCCAATCAGTATGTTATATTTGTGTATTTGCTGCCAATATTACATTACTAATGGAGATTTTGTACCTGCAGCGTATATTAAGCCTCATAAGCAAAATTCAAGGAAGCTGTGATACTGCAGTAGTAGTGTAGCTAAATCTGTTTATGTACACGTACATTGTAGTATTGTACATGTATGTGCCGTAGTTCCAAAAATTTTGTTCAAGATATTTTCATGTTTTAATTTTTCATGGTTTTAAATTTTGTTGCAAAGCAGTACCCACTTACATTGTACATGTACAGTGTAGTACATGTGCAGTGTACACGTATTTAGTTAATTAAATAAAAGTTTTTTCTCAATTATTAAAATTTATCGCTTGTTAATTATTATAATTTACCACGTAATGCCAATAAAAGAAACTGACTGTGCAAGTCTGGAAGTTCATCTGGAAGCTAACAAGTACATGTATTTGCCTGCTAGTTTCCTCTGAAAAGTTGAGCCAAGCAAAAGAGACGAGATCAATCGAGTGCCATATGCTATGCCATGTATTGAGATGTGATGCCAGAGCATTGTATCTTCGATTTGTTTTAACTTTAGTTGTACAAAAATTTTATTCTTTTCAATTTTGGTTGTTTTGGGGTTCCAGCAAAAATTGGATAACCACGTGAATTTCTAGAGTTATGGTACAAATATACGTATGTACACACTGTATCTACTAGTGTAACGTGTACCGTATAGGGCATATTGTTCGTGGGATGTAAATTTCGCTAATTTCGCGGTTTTTGTAAATTTGTGAACTACATGTACAGTGTATAAACCTACAAAATTGTAATGTTGCCATGACTGTGTGTTTATTCCATGTGATTTGTGAAGGTTAAATCCGTGAATATGGATTTTCACCATTTTCGCGAAATTTGCGTGCCTTGAAATATATGCCCTATACGGTATTACACTGCATAGTGCTTTATAAAATTGAAAAATATTTCAGCCAAATCAGTTGTGTAGTTGTTCTGTGTGCATGTGCAATAACCCCTGGCTAATAAAACTGCTCTTGTACACACCTTCTTTCGCACCAGCTAATACATGTATATTATGTGTATAGATGTAGATACATGTACATCAGGCAAGCTTCATACTCAAACAATCAAGTGAGCCTATTAAGAACATACAAGCAATAATGTAGTGAACTTGTACTATATTTGATAAGCAGGATAACAAAACTCACAATCATAGAAAATAATCCAGCAGAATCAGTGCATGAGAATTTGGACATGGTTTTTGAATAAGCTTTACAACAGTAAATGCTATCCACACCATCGCAGGAACCACGATCAAAAATATAAGTACATGTACATGTACATTTATCTACATTTTAGTAAATAATAATCTTTCAGCAATAATTCTTACACAGCAGTTTCTCACTTCACTGTTAATTCATATGATTAACTTTTCCATACAGTAGTCCCATTTTAATTTCAATTTTACAAGGCGTTTACATTTCATTTAATTATTTTTAAGTAGTTATGCAGTATACACGTACATACATATACGTGTAGCTCAAAATTTGAGCAGAAAAACTTTTCGATGCCCCTCAATTTACTTTAATATCTAGTGTATGCGGTACATAATGTGTTATACTACATGTACAGCATGTGTATTGTGCTGTACGTTCTATACATGTACATGCACCTGTTCTTGGTGTAGACTGTTACTGTTAGTAATGTGTACATGTACATGTAGTTTTTTATTCTTTTCTGTAGTTAATTCATCGAAAGACTCTGCTATTGTTCAAGAACTGTCTTCATCATCCCATCATAGTTCTCCAGTTCCTTTCAATGGTTCAGATTCAGAGCTAACTACCAGTGGTATTGTGTCATCATTCAATGCGGATTCATTTCTTTTTGGTAAGGAATAGCTATTGCGTGTATCATGTACAATACATGTACAATGTACATGTACACAATGCTCGTAGTACGATTATTGCTTTACTGTCCGTATGTTATACTCAGCTGTCAATACATGTAGCTACATGTACGTGTATATAATAGTATAGTGATTGATAGAAGACATACCTCTGTGTTATAAACATACAGTGCTGCAGTTTCATAGTATTGGACATTGCATCCACTGTAGCTGCATTTTGTGTAGGGCTTTGTTAGTATATCTGTGATAAGTTTGCAAAGTTATTATACCAGGTTATACATGTATTACGAATTGTAATTAATGGCACTCGTATATGCTTATAGTATTTTGATATACATGTACATGTATCACGTAACTTTGCAAATATGTGGGAATGAACGAAAATGCGACAGCCATTTTGGTGTAGTGCTTTGTACTGATAGTGTAACCGTTTGCTTACGTGTTTAAACTAATGATTATTTTGCTGCAAATCCCAACTCGACGTCGTATAAAAGTAGGATAAATTTTGCATGAGTATGTAATATCTACCTGTATACTAACTTGATTTACAATGAGTATTAAACCTCCTTCACCTTTGACTACTAGGTACACACACGTATATGTACATATGTAGATTTACGTACCTACATGTACATGTATATTGTGTACAGAGTCAGTGCTATCGTACACGTTGTAGTTTTCGTGGTGTATTAATTTTTGTTAATTTCGTGTCCTGAAAATCCACGAAATTTAATTCTTAACTCTTTCCTTACGTATATACTAGATGTGCACGTATAACACGAAATTTCATACAACGAAAATTAGCTTTTGACGATCTTTCCGTGGAAACACGAAACTTTACACCACGAAAATTACGACGTGTACGGTATTTGAGGTGGGTGGGGTCAGCTAGGTTTGCAAAAGCTTTACCATACAACGACATGTACATGTAGATTAATCAAAAGGGATTGGAACACTGTATCCAATGATTAAGGTACATGTATAAGAATTAAAGTTGCACTTCCCGCATGCCATTTATTGGGAATATATATGGATACGATAAGCGAAAAAATGGCTAAAAAGAAGCAAAGAAGATTAGTTCATTAAGATGTCCATTACTTAGAGTTACAAAGTGTATAACAAGAAAATGGCTAAAAAAAGCGAAGAAGAGGAGTTCATTAAGACATCCATTACTTAGAGTTACTAAGTACATGGATAATGCAACAAAACGAATATTTCACCTTCGCTACACGTATATGTAAAGCACAATAAAAGTGCTCCTTACGCTTCAATTGGATGAAGTTATGGCTAGTACCCAAGTGAAGTTTTGTAGTGTGTACAGAGTTTGTGCTTTCCTGCTACTTGAGGAAGGGCAAGTTTGCAAAAGCTATACCACGGGTACTAGATTAATAAAAAGGGATTTGAAGTTTTGGCTTGTACTCAGATGAAGGTTGTTTTTTTTTAGCTGAACTATTGGTTTGTCTTCTGACAAAGGTTCATGCATGTACATGTAGCACTCTAGCAACATTAATTTTATTATATACAGTAGAAAAAGTTTTTTGTCAGTGCTTTCTGAGAGCCTAAGATGCAGATTTTATGCAATATTGGTGTGTGTAAAGTTTGTACCTTTTTTGAAGCAATGGAATAAGACAGATGAGCATGGTCAAGATTAGGACATCAAACGTGATTCTGCATCGCATTTCTCAACAGGCCGTAGAACAATGATTTTTTTACTTCAGGTCTTCACAAAATTGTCAATATCCATCCCACATTTCGAGTTACTAGCTAGCAGCTAGTGTAGTTATGGTTGCAACTTAATTTATATCCCGCCCACACAGTTTCTGATCCCTTCAGTATTATTTTATGTAATCTAGCTATTACATGTATATGACCAACTTGCAAGGAGCATAAGCATACTGTATGCTATATTTTCTGGAATAGAAGCCTGAGCATCTAGTGAAAAAAAAAAATGCACCCAAAGCTTGCATGTGCACGTAATTGCTTTTTTTATATAACAAAGAAAAGGAAGAAGTGGCAAGCAGTCGATTCTAATACCTAACTTCATAATATTAAGCATAACATGTACAGAACACTACTTTACCATCAAAGCGTTTGTTGTGTTGATTTTTCGTAAGTCTAATTTTTAAATTTCAATATACATGTGTGTACACTGTAATAGGGTACTGAAACAAGAATATGTAAATTACAATGTACTGTACGTACATGTATTATAGTTGTACAGTATACATGTAGTACGGCATTTTACGGTGTGTCACTTGATATTACAATTACTTACAAAATTTTTAATTTTGTGGTACTCTGTACATGTACACACATGTACATGTACATGTACACTTTTTGCATGCACACGCAGTAATTTAAAACTGTAGTGAGGTGCAAACATGGTTGATGTTCGAGCAAGCGTTTTAGTCCAATTTTACACGGGTTCAAGGGTTTTTGTTGTTTGAGAAGAGTGAGAGGGTGGACTAACATTCTATAGTGCTTATAGCCTCCTTTAAGATGAATTTAGTAGGCTTTGTTATGTCAATACATTGAAATGTGACTACTATGACCGCCTGTAAGTGTAAATGTTCTACATATGTGGGGATCTTTCGACTATGTTATAAAACATCTTTCAATGGCTTGGAGTGCAGTGCTAAAGCTTTAGGACTCCTTTTGTAAGTTATACATGTATTATTCACTTGCCTGTGGTTTGTGAAAATATGACACACCTACTTGTACTTATGGACTGTACAGTCATATTGCACTCCAAGCCATTGAATATTACATACAGTGTACAGGTACGCGTACACATATGTACATGTACATGTACAGTATATACATGTATGTGTATGTTTATCTATGAGTCTTTCTGAATTTACAATATACATATACATGTACGTACATTTACATGTGCTTATATGTGTACATGTACTACAACCTTGTAAACAACATCTGTAAAATACTGTACATGCATGTACACATAAACTTGTACAGTCTGTACATACATTTAAATATTTGGAACTACTGTACATGTACAGTTTTCTCACTGTAGGAGAGCTTAAGTACATGCACATAATTGACTGCATGTACGTGTATTTGTACAGTACATTTGTACATGTACAATGTATGCGTTTTGTGAAAGTAACAAGAATAAATTGTTGTACCTTTATCATAGATCCAAGCAGCCGTGATTGCTCTGAGAGTGTGTCACCTGATAAACCAATTTTGTCTCAGACAGTAGTTCCCTCAGGTGTGGCTTCATTTGCATCAGATCCAATTGATATTCCTGAAAATGCTACACCAGCGGTATGTTCACAATATACTATATTGTATAAAACGTACTACTTATAACATGTACATGCATGTGCTGTACTTATATTAACTGCACAGTATGTACTTGTTTACAATAATGTATGCAGCATATGACCATCTTTATGAGAAAAACACAATTTTTTATGAATTTGAGCTAAAACAGTTAGTATAATTCACATACTGTGCTGTACTTGTACACATACCACTGACATCAATTTGACAAGGCTTGTGGACATTGGTCTCTCAGGTGACAAGATAGTAGCATTTGAATTGAAAAGCATCCCATGGTGCTTTAAATTTAAGTTCAAAGTTTTCAATTAATTTGTTTAAGACCATATACATGTAATATGACTTTTCCGTAGAGACTGTTTTAGTGATGAATAAGATAATCAAAACAATGTTTGATATATGTTCAGAGCTATGTTTTGCTTACTACCTTGCTTGAATTGTTCGTTCTGTCGAGCCATACTCATAAACTGAGATTGTGAATTTGCTGGTATGCTTGATAAGAACTTACTGCTGTAAGTGGTAGAAGTATTTATCGTAACACTAAGAATTAAATTCTGATAGCACACTGCCAAGTTTCCACCAAAATTCTGGCTTTTTTTTCGTGAACATGATACATCCTTCTTGCTAGAGCCCTTTTTTTTGCTGTGTTGGATTTGTACACTACAGGAAGGTGAAGGTGCTGTAGATTGTACATGTACACGTGTATTATGTGCAGTACGTTGTATGCAAAGGTACTTCCAGTACTTTAAATATTTTTTTGTGGATTCACAAAATATCATACCCATTAAAATATTGTATCCACCTTTGCATGTAGCATACTGTGTGTACATATACATTGTACATGTACATGTATATTAATTGCTTTCCCTTTATTTTAGCCAATGGATATGTCAGTGCACAACTTTCCAAAAAGGCATAGGTAAGACATACCGGCATGTACATGTACATACATGTACAGTGTACACGTAAATGTAAATATATGCATATATTTTTTTATGTATTTTGATACTGCTGTATACATGTATATACATGTGCATTGTACATGTACGTATATACACGTATACGTGTATGTATATACATGTATGTATAATACATGCGTATTGTACGTGTACATAATGTATAATGAATTATTTGTATTTGTGGTTTACAAAGATGTTAGACACTTCGTTCAATTTTTTTCCAAGCTATTGGCAACTCGCTTAATGGATAGTGTTATTGATACATGTACTTGTAGGCTTGTGTACATGTACATGTACATGTTATTTTTTTTCATCGCTGTACTATATAAATTGGTTAACAAGTCTCCTAGGATAGAAGTTCTTTAGAGTGGACGCTTATGTAACTGTAACAAATGCATTTTGAAAACTTTCAGTGTGATTTAATTTATATTGATAGTGCTCATCCTCGAAATTTTAACACATATACACAAAGTACGGTACGTACATATGGTAGATGGATCCAATTGATTATTTCAATAGTATTTACAGTATTACATGTACTTGTACATACTGCAGTATATTATATACATGTATGTACATGTACATATTCTGTGCGTTGTGCAGTAAAATGTACATTACGTGTTCATTTTGCGTGTGAAGTATTATGTATGTATTTGTACATGCATATGTGCAGCTTCATGTCCATTCGCAACGCGGTTATTATTATGGGTTTTAGGTTCATGATTATCCTGTATTCCCTCCTTTCACTCTTTGTTTTGGTTTACTGTAAAGAAAGTTAAGCTGGTTGGGCCATTTGGAACCTGCTGTTAATAAACTGTACATGTACATCTGATGTATAACCCAGCTGTTATAAAGAAATGCATCCCATTGAGCTGTAGTTACAACAACTGCACGTACTATAATGCACAGTTTACTCTTGTGCATGCCATTTATTTGCTTCCTGCATGTACATGTATCTAATGTTTGTATTGCTTAAAAGGATGACTAGTGTTGTAAATGAATGAGCTATTTTAGTTCCTGTTTAGTTTGTAGCTTTGGTTGGTGATATCATTGATTCATTATGAGATCGTTTCTATAATGCCTCTATATAGTCTCCATTATGAAGGTGGCTGTACAATACATGTACATGAGGGTTGTTTATGTTTGCCATGAATTTTGCATATTGTATGTTGTTATATTGGGACTCCTATCTTATCAGATTACATGAATCTGCACCTTTGTATGTTACATGTACGTACATGTATGTACATGTACTTGTACTACATGTAGCTGTACCATGGTACTGTACTGTAACATTCTTTTGTATGGTGTAATACCATGGATGACCTTTTACTGGCAGTGTCAACCTCACTTGGTAACACAACCGTACTGCAACTACATGTACAGTGTACATAGTACCTGTACACCACGTACAGTAATGTACTGTAGGTGTAGATGCGTATTGGGTAAAATGATGTGTTTGAATATGAAAAATTTGAACAGGCTTAAATACATGTACGTGTACATGCACATGCATCTACTGTAGTTGTGTTTACTTTGCTGTTAAGGAATATAATGAATGGGTACAAAAAAATGAGAAGTATAATACATCTAAATAGAAATGTTAAATTGAGGATTCAGCGGTGAAAAATACTATTTCGTTACTGATTAATGTTTATACAGTGGAACCTCCAAATAAAGGACACTTTGGGACCTTATATAAATTGAAGTGCTTTGTCCTTTATAGAGAGGTTGTCCTCTTGTCGAAGGTCAAATTATATTAAACAAGTCTATTAGGGACATTGACAAGTGTCCTTTGTTGAGAGGTTTATTATACTATGTCTCTTTTTGGAGTGTCCACTATCACAGGTTGTACTGTAGTACTACATGAACATGTAGTTGTATCCTAATATGCATATACATGTATATGCTGTACACTGTACATGTAGTTTGTACAGTGATACAGTGTGTGTATTGTACTATTCTAGCAGAATTCCCAATAATGCTTTGGGTGTGAACTGTATGAAGTAGTACAATT
>JAYJLX010058293.1:0-10053 GCA_036873525.1 Chalinula nematifera | reverse complement strand
GTGCCAGCTGAGTGCAGAAAGGCTCAAGGTAATGGCAATCCATTCGTTTTGAAATTAAAAAACAAGCATTTGAAAGTTTGTCAAGCGTGCAGGTTAAATTATGAAGGTCCTAATGATACAATAGGATTAGTCGTGTCCAGGCTAGAGAAGAGAATCATTTCAAATCCAAGTACGGGAGTCCAATTCACCAAGGAATCCAACTCTCATTATCATGCTCGTCTTTCTTGCTTGATCTAGGCAAATCCATCCTTCAAAGCAGCCGATTTAAACATTCCAGATGATATCATGGCTGCACTTACGATTTCCCAAAAGATATATTTGGCAACAATTCTTCAGTGATTATTTAATTTATTTTTTAGTAACATTCATTAATCTTGATTTTGAACTATGATCTTAACTTCGAATATTTAATCATCAATCCATCAATCGAACTGAGTTTTTCATAAACAGTATTGACATTTTTTTTTTCACTTTTATTAACTAGACTATTTTATTCTCGTATTCCCTCTGCATGCATGGCATTTCATTTATATCACTTACATTTGGGGTTCATTATTTATTCAACAATTTATTCATTTATTCAACAATGATTACTAACAAGTAAAAGGACTAAAAGCAATAATTTATTATATTTTCTTATTTCTTCGTTCCTGTTCCTCATTCCTTCATTCCTTGTTCCTACTTAATAAATACCCCACCATGGGTATCAGTCGAACCGACCGCACCCGTCGGTCACGTGAACGATTTTATTTTATGACACCCGGTTTGCACGTTTGGATAGCTATCCTAAGTTGTACCATGACTAGTGGTAATTGATCAATCAGATTGATTTATTCGAGGTCAATAAATCTCTTATACAGTTATACACCTCCCTTAGAGGTCAATAAATAATCTACGGGAAAATTAAAACAAAAACATGCATGATTGCATGGTAAAACCATGGTAACTTGATTTGAACATAGATAATAGATTTGAACGAAAAAAAAATCCATAACAAGACAGCAACTTTTGAAGCCAGTAGTTATATTTTAAACAGTATCAATTATGTAAAAAAAAAAATAAAAAAAACAAGCTGAAAAGAAATGAAGCACTGTAGACTAGTTGAAGCGCTAAGCCTAATTGGACGGCTAAGTGTTGTGGCCTGACAGAAGTCCAGTTGCACAGTAAAAACTTTGTTCTACAACGAGAAGCTATACGCAGACATATCCCACAAAATAACGAGTTCCTAGGCTGAAGAAGTCAACTGTAGACAAAAGGCTGAAATTCCTGCTCGCAAATCTGTTGCTCTAATGTAGGAAATTAATAGACCATTGCACGGCCACGTGACACGGATAATTTTAATATTTTTGTCGGCCATGTTGGTGAACCACTTTGTATTGCAGGAGTAGGGATTTCGGATTGTTTCTATTGCGATCGCAGAGGTTACGTTGTTTTCAAATACAAAACAGGTATTATGCAATGCAAAATACTGTAAAAAGACAAGTATGTAATTATTTAGCCAACATTCCGTCGTTTTAAAATAAAAGCATAAAACCGATATTTTCCTACTCGTGCAATACAAAGTGATTCACCAACATGAACATGGCCGACAAAAATATTAAAATTATTTGTGTGACGTCACCGTGCAATGGTCTATCTATGCTATATATTGGTAAATTAAAAGGCGTGGTCGATTGTAAACAGTTGAGTTGAGCGGTGTCTAGTCTAGTGTCTTGAAAAACATGGCGAGTATGTATGTGTTTGCATCTTTAGAATGAAAAATCCAGTTGCTGGACAACGTTTTTATAGCAGGTTTGTGCGTCAAGCTATTGCTATGGCAAACCATTGTCATGGATAATGGTACTGTTTGTTATACACCTTAGCTATCCTAAACCAGAGACAGTGATTATTAACCCTAATTAAACTGTATACAATTAGAGTTATAAGGCCTTTTCACACTGGCACTTTCAAAGCGCCTTGATCGCGTTCACACTGCAACTCAAGGCGCATAGATGCGCATCGCACGCAATTTTTTTTTTTTTTTTTTTTTTTTTTAAAGGGGAAAAATTGCCTCAGTCACAAAGTGACTGCTCTTCAGCAATGCTCTTACAAGAAACAAAGATAATACAAGGTATGTAAAACAGAACAAAACAAAAACATGAAATTAGAAAATTAAAGATATATCAATTTATACAATTATTTAAAATTCAATAAGCTATTTGTTTCAAAAACAGAGGAATCACTAAGACTATAACAGATAAGTACAGCACGAAAATAAAATGAATTACGACCAACGTTAGTTCTAATAGATGGAACAAATAGACGATAACGATTTTTACTCACACGACCAGAAACTTTGGATGAAAACCTCAGAGATTCGGATAAATACGATGGACAGAAACCTTTTAAAATCTTAAATGATTGTAAAACCATATGGAATTTACGCCGATTATCGAGACAGAGCAGAGGCGGGATTTCTGAGCAATAAACTGACTTTAGAAATCGATTATGGAGGTTGTCAAGTGATTTTAATAGAGTTACACTTGCCGACGACCATATACAGTCACAGTAGTCAAAACTGGGATGATGTAAGTTTTATAAAGGAGTGAAACGATGTTCCTAGGTAACGGAAGTAACCTCCTTAGACAGGCAATTTTTACCCAAATCAATTGTTTCAAATGGCCGATATGTACATCCCATTTTAAGTGGTTGTCAACAAAAACACCAAGATACTTTGTTTGTGTAACATTAGCAAGTGGTTTTCCAAGAGCAGTTACAGATAAAGATCGATCTTTAGTTTTCTGAACAGAACCAAACAGCATAGCCACTGATTTCTTCACATTTAGTTTGAGCCTATTAGATAACAACCAATCACTAATAACATCCATATCACTCTGTAAGGTCTTATTCAAAGTATCCAGGGAGGAATGACTGGTGAAAACCACAGCATCATCCGCATACAGATGAACTTGACAGTGCTTAGTGATAGATGGTAAGTCATTAATAAATAGTGAGAATAACAGAGGGCCAAGTATCGAACCCTGAGGAACACCTAACTTAACCTCACCAGGCTCAGAGAAGCAATCATCAATACAAACAGACTGCCACCTGTTAGTAAGATAGCTACGAAACCAGCTTATTGCCGCCATACCAAAATTATAAGCAGAAAATTTTTCAAATAATATCTGATGATTAATACAGTCAAAGGCTTTGGTAAGGTCTAAAAACACACAACCAACCAGTTCCTTTTCATCAATACATCTTCTCCAACTGTCCGTAACCTGAATGAGAACATCCTGGGTTGAATAGCCAGGTCGAAAACCCGATTGCCACGAAGACAATAAGTCATGTTTCAATAGATGGTCAATCAGTTGAGTATAAACAGCACGTTCCAAAATCTTGGAAAGTGCCGGAAGCACTGAAATAGGTCGAAAATTATTCAAAGATGAATCATTTTTGGCTTTCTGAATAGGGACAACTCTAACCTTCTTTAATTGACTAGGAAACACTCTCTGTGCAATAGACTTGTTTATAATGGTAGTAATTGGTCCAATTAGAAAACGACAAGCCTTCAGAAATCGTACAGAAATCTTGTCAATACCAGACGCAGCACCAGTTTTAACAGACCTCATGAAGGACAGCACCTCATCATACTTCACAGGTTGTAATTCAAAAACAGGACAGTCAAAACGAGGTAAGAAAGAGGTAGGGGGAGTACCATTCATATCCAAAGAGCTGGCAATATTACCAGCAACACTCAGAAAATGAAGGTTAAACTCATTAGCTGTGTGCGGAGAATCAACAGATGATGGACTATCCTTAGAAATATGAGAGACAGATCACCAAAATTTCTGTGGGTTATCGCTCATGTCACTGGCAAGACTGGAAAAATATGAGGCCTTACATTTCCTCAAAATCAAAGTAGCTCTATTTCTCAGACGTCTATACTTAGCCCAGGAGTATTAGATATTAGAGCATTTTTATGTGCTCTATCACGACAAAACCTGGCTTGACCAGCAGCAGATGATAAACTCCAAGGAGGAACATTTGCTTTAACCCTTTTGGATTTCAAAGGAACAACCACATCCATAATACCTGCCACAGCCATTGTAAAACACTCAACACATGACTCAACATCATCGAAACCAACAATCTTCTTCCATTCCCCCTCGTCGAGAACATCGGCAACCCGTTGTGCATCCAGATTACTGTAATCACGAAAACGAACAATCTTATGAGGTTTTGGACTCTTCAATCCACGAGCATGAAAAAGTGTACTCACCAAGTGATGGTCACTGGCCCCAAATGGCTGTACAATCGGAGTTTCAAAATAATCAGAACAATTAGTAGCAATTATATCAATAAGTGTAGACGTATTATGAGTCAAACGTGTAGGAGTATTCACTATTTCATGTAGACCAAACTGTCTCATAAAACCTAAGAGCAATTTAGACTGGGGTAGATTAGTACGAGCAAGGTCACAATTTAGATCACCAATAAGAGTAATTTTATCAGATAACATAGTAGCTCTTTCAAATTCTGATATTAAATGGTCAAAAAACATCGCATTGGTGGAGGGTGGTCGATAGGTACAACATAACAAAGCGGCTCTGTTAGAACTACCCGGAAAGAGCTCAACCCATACCGATTCAATACTACCACAACCAATGTCACAGGTACGGTAACGAACACGAGGAGACATAATGAAGGCAACACCACTTCCCCTTCTATTACGATCATTCCTAACAATAGTAAAACCCTTAGGACACACTTCACAATCACGGACCGAACTGTCAAGCCATGTTTCACAAACTGCTAAAATATCAAAACCCTTCGTCAACAATAAATCAGAAACTTCCTCAGACACACGTAATAAACTCCTAACATTCAACAAACCAATCTTTATACACGATCCAGATATAGAAACAAACCTCGACTCAACCTTAGAACGATCATCCATATCCACATCACCACCAACCGACTCACAACTGGAGGCTAAAGTAGAACAATCCGCAAACGGCATTATGGATATTGAACATCTATCACATATCCAGTCAAATGAGGTCTTTGCTTGATAAACCGAATACTCTTTCAACGATACACCAGAACAAACACAGTGACACCATGTGCCACACTCATCACACAACAGAGCCTTCTGATTTGACCTGACTGGTAGTGAACAGAGGTGGATCAATGCGCATCGAAGTACCTTGGTGAGGCAAGAAACTTAATTCTAGCTATTCTTACGATGCCAGAAGCCTTTAGTTATGTCTACAAGTAAAGAAAAGCCAAGTGTTCATCGTCTGGTGTGCTTTTTAGCTGTTATAAAACACCGCTCGAACGAGGTAAGCAATTTTCTTCAAGTTTAAGCACATACACCGCTCTGTTGAACCACAGGCTTTTCTATTTCATGTTTAACTTACAGGATAGCTGTAACCAGCATCTGAGAACAATTTGTGAAAGTTTTGGCTTGCAATTCTTCGTGTGAAACGAGTTCAGAAACGCAATGTGCTCGAAGCCATTTTCTTGGCCCCACCCTGCAATGGTTAATTATTGGGTGTTACTAAAATCCGGGACGGGACGGAACGGGATGGGACTGTCCCGGTTGTCTAAAATCCGGGACGGGACGCCACCCACCCACGCATACAACGGAATTGGGGAGTCCAGTCACTCTCAGTACCACGGGCAGCCGGCTTGCTTGTAAAACTATATCGAATGATGCTGGACATTAACGCAACGCGAGTGACTATATGATTATACTGAAATATATATAATGTGCATGACAATACAATTCGATCAGAACAATAGATAATGTGACATGTGAGTATCTTAATTATAAAGGTCAATAACCGTGACTATAGCCGGCCATGCATGCATATGGTAACAATTATTATAAACTGCATGACAAAGCCAGAAAGATGTATTTATATGAAAGACATTTATACAAAAGACAGTCGTACAGTCAGTGACATATTTGGTATATACGATCTATAGCTGAGTTTTAATCTATATAATATAGATGCATTCAGGCCCATGCCGGCATGATCGTCATGAGCTGCAGCATACTGGTAAAGAACAATTTATGAAAGTAAGTAAATTGCAAAGGATCCTTCTTTTCCATTAAGATATTTGTCCTGAAACGGAATGAATCTATCGGTTGCTGCACCATCATAGTAAAACTTTTCGCCTCGCCAAAAAATAACTGCAGTGTAATGATTATTGGAAAGCACAGTGAAACCAGCTAAGGTATATCGATATTCATAGATGCATAATTCATTTGGAAGTAAGGATGTGAAAGAATGGATGCTGTCAGCTTGAACAGACGCAATAGAGTATGGTATCATCCATGGTTGTTGGCTTAAAAAAGAACATCCAGTAACTATGACATGGCCTTTGCACGCAACGAATGAAACTTCTTTTTTGGCATCAATATCAAACTTTTGATTTATATATTGTGGTCCATCCTGTGGAGGATTTGAATTGTGAAATGGTTTCCCACAGTATCCTGAAGTGTCTCCAGGTTCAGGGAATTGGGCTCGAATCTGCTCAGAAAGAGATTCATGTACTGATGCTTGTGGCTGCAAATTAAACGTACAAGGATATCGTTGAGAATCTGGAGATGGACAACATCGAGAGTCACATTTGCAGGACATTGACAACCTACAAACATGACGGAATTTCGTGAGGAACATTTCAAACTCTGATCCGAAGCAGTCATAAAGATGGTCTTTTTTGATTGGCTTGAATGGACAAATCGATTTCATGTGATCCAGCATCACTGTTTTCCCTTTTATTACATCACCATTAATCATGAATTTTAAAGCTGACAGAGGACAACTTTCAATGGGCTGGGAAACATCCAAGTTTTGAAAAAAATCATGGTTTTGATAGGAGTGCATCAAAATAATAGTTAAAATATTGTCAGATGTGCATGTGTTATAATATATCCCATGATGCCAAGGAATCGTTGCTGGAATTTCGCACTGGGGACAAACAAATTCCACTCGACTTCTTCTTCGCGGAATATTCACCTTGCATTGAGTTAGGCAATAATGATGAAACCATCCTCCACATTTCGTACAATTGCACATGTTAAAGCTTGTTTGCTCAGCACCATATATAGCAGAGGATGTTGTTCCTTCTATCCATGGGGTTCGACAAAGACAGTGCACTTTAACACGTTCTGTAGTTGTCCTGCAAAATGGCTTTTTAGAAACGGTACATGAAATAGAACATACGTTCCTCTGATAGGCTTGTAATTCATTTGGTAGAGTATCCAGATTCATTCGAATTCTAGAGACATCCTCATTAGGTGATTTACACATGTGAAAAAGTAACCCTGCAAGCAACATATCCGCTTGTGTTTTAGATGAAAACTGGACTCCACTATATTGAGCACTAAAATCTTCGAACAGGATTTGATGCCTTAACATTACTCCAGCATGATAATTTAACTCTGCTCTATCGGGAGTAGAATATGTTGAGACAATCTATAATATACATAAATATAACATAAATTTCCACTATATAATCACATATAATGCTGTATAAAAATGCACTTAGTGCTTTCATTGACGCACTATATGCAGTCACGCATGCATGCATGCAATGTCACGTGTTTACAAATACCTCAACTGAAGGTAATCCATCTTGGTTAGATGATATGCGTCTAAACAAAGCGATTTGGCCTGATCTCTTAGTTTGAAGTACAACAATTTCATTCATTTCAAGGTGTGCTATTTCCTATGAAAATGACAATATAGTATATAATTGTGCATAAATGCATGCATGCATGATGCATGCCATGCCAGATAATAAGTGAAACTCACAAAATCAAATGTTGCTTGACAAACGTATGGTACTAAAATCTTGTTAGGAAATGCACGATGTATACATGTTAAGAAATTAGACCAACTAAGGGTTCCACATAAAGATGGTTCATTAAATGACTTTGAACGAATCAGAAATGTACCAGGTTTAGCTGGTTAGCATCCAATGTCTGCATTTAAAGTAAAATATGGCTATCATGTAATGGCATCCTATTTGTATCACAATATATGCAAATAGCTTCCTCACATGCATGCATGGGTGCATGGCTTGCTTGCATACGTGCTGGTATGGGTGCTATGCAGCTTACCAGTATTGCAAGTATGAGCATGAGGTGACAAAACATGTGAGCCATTGGCACTTGCTTCATCTATAATTGAGGAATGAGATTATAATATGTGTGTGCATGTACTATATACTGTGCATGATGCAAAACCATGTGATCCACAAGCACCTTCAACTCCATTAATCTGAATACGGACTTCCTCATTGGCCATGGTATCACTATCATCTGCTGTGCTATCTTCCGCGGTATTGTATGGAACATCTTCTGCTGAAACATGCATGATACAGACACTCATGACTGTGCAAAAGCATGCATTTACAGACCTTTAACTCTGCTACTCTCCTCACTATCAACATCCATGGCTTCATCATGAGTACCTTGCAGTGAAACATTTAGTTCATCTAAAATAATAATAAGAATGATAATAATATAACAACAACAATAATGCCATCTGTGCCATGATGGACGTATAATCGCTGCGTGCAAGGCATGCACATGCATATCTGTGTATATACCTTCCAATTCTTTCCCGCCAACCTCCTCCTCCTCATTAGTATCAGCGTCATGAGCAAGTCCAACTGATCGCGAACCAGGAGTCAAATTGTGAATTGTATTGCGGCAAACTTTCAACCAATGGTCAGATTCAGCTAAATACAAGAAGTTTTCTTAAGAAACGAAATTTTTAAGATTTTTGTTACTGCATGTATACATGCACGTCCTTCAAATAAGTTACAATAAAAAATAAAATTAATTATAAAGGTACAAATTTCTGCATGCTTGGAGGAATTATACGGTTACTATACATACCAGGAGCACATGATACACTGAAGTTATTGTCAGCATCTTTGTGATTATCAGCTGTGTCTTCAGGTATAGAGAAATTATCTGAAATATACATGGACCAGCTCACGTGCCATGCATGCTGTGTATGCATGGATTAATTCATATACCTTGTGATACTTGACCATGGCTCTGTTTATCATTGATAGGTTCTGCTGCATAAATATGCATTATATACATGCACGCATTTGCAAACATCAATAAAAAAAGCATTAAAATATATACCTATTGTAACATCATTCAGACGAGGCCGTTTCCTCCCTGACTTTTTATCAGCTTTTGCCCGTGTGTTCTTTCTAAGCTGAGTCAAGTTTCTTCGTGAAGGTTTGTGCTCTTTCTGTATCCCTACGCTCATCTGAACAGCTAGTATATGGTAACAGTCACCTGTTGATGGACAGCTGCAACTTTGCTTTGGAAACAAAGTGACTACTCTTGGTACCCCAGAGCTTCCCTTTACTGTGAAAACATGAAGCTTATGGTCAAAAGAAATCATGCCTGAATCAAGTAAAAGCTTTGCTCTAGCGATTGATGAAAGGTTTTTGCCATCATGAGATGCAGGCTCGCCCTCAGCTGCTACTTTGGTAATTGGCATGGCTTTAGTTGGATTTTCACATAGGGAGACTGCTTTATCATTTTTAATCCCAATCACAATTTCTTCTGGAGAATTTGATGGTATATAATCAACAATGCTGACACGCAACGATGAGTAACATTCTCTTAGCGAATATTCACCAATACCAGCAAGTCCTCTGCGTACTTCATTAATGTAATAAGCCTGCAATTGATATAATGCTAACACCATACAGTCAACTGGAGCTTCCTTCCAATGTTGTAGATCTTTAATTACTCTGTTTAGTGACTCAGATACATTGTTCGTGATACCACTATAAGGGTTATAGCAATGAAGTTTCTCCAAAATCCAACGTCCTATGTGCTCATTCACCTATATAATATGAAACAAGAAAAAGTATACTATATACTCATGATGATAATGTGTAATGTGAACGCGATCAAAGCGAATCAATGCGCATCATCACGCAAAGACGAGTCAATGCGCCTTGAACCGCTTTAGGAAGTGCTGTAGTGTGAAAAGGCCTATAGACTATTTACTTATAAACAGA
>JAYJLX010058292.1:17123-30286 GCA_036873525.1 Chalinula nematifera | reverse complement strand
TTACTTAATAATCAGGCTTTCATTAATAAGTGTTTAATATGCATTCTATTCTTGCTTTTTTTATACTGGCTTTGTATTATGCCCCACATACTATGTTATACTATACTTTCATTATTCAATTTTCATTGGCAATTTATAAGAAAAGTTTTATTTACTACAAAACTGTAAACCGAGTATATATATAAAAATAAGCCTAAATCTACTGAATAAAATATACCAAATGGATTGGTTTATTATTTCTTTGTTGAGATAAGTTTGACAAGATGATCTATAGTTTAAATGAGTGATTTGCCCTGGAAGGAGTACATTCCTCCATCGGGTGACTCAGTCAGGGTAACCTGGATACCGTTGGGGTAGTCACTAAGGTCAAACAACTGAAGGGCAGTGGTAATCTCCAGGGAGGTGAAGGTATCTCCAACTTTCATGTTACGAACAACGCCAAAGTACAGTTTGGGCTGCAACATGAAGTCAATCTGGTCTCCAACATGGACATCCTTCTGAAGTACCAGCATACGTTGATCTTTGTAGATACCAATATCGAACATACGTCCACCCCAGGCAGATGGAGGAAGGTTCTTGATGACAATGGTATTGTTGGGATTCCTTGGGGCCGATCCATCTACAGAAAGATGAAAGAATATAGGTTCGTATTAGATTAAATAACAAATATTGATGTCTCTATGATATCAATGGTTATATACATACCTTGTGACAGGACTGCAGTTGCTGAGGGTGAGTCCTGTACTATACTCCATGTGGTACCAAGCCTGGCACCGAAAGGTCCAGAGATGATTTTCTGGCCATCTTTATTGTAAGAAGCACCAACTCCCATCTCTACTGGATAAAGGAACTCGTCAGCGGTCTGGGCTCTGAGCACCCTCCATGCACAGTAATAGGTATTAGGGGTCTTGGTGCTGAAGTTCTTGGTGAAAACCACGACTTCAAAGTCAGTTTTCTTGGTGGCGTTGATGTATTTGATTGGGATATCAGTAGACATTATCAGTTGTTTGAGTCTGGTAGTAGTTGAGAGAAAAAGAGCTGGATATATTTGTATTTCTGCTTGTTTCCAAACTGAGATGATTTGTGGAGTTGACAGTTGTTCTTTTATACTATCCCAAACACCCTATAGCTTCCTCAATCATTACCATCCCCTATTATGTGCAGCTATATAATACTGTAGCCTGCATATCTATGTATAATGTATAGTGCTATATATCACAGCCTGCATGTCCAATATTGCAGGTGCTATAGATCTACTATTGATTTGATATAGGCTACCTTATGATACTCCCCGCCAGGCCCTACCTGGCTGTGATTTTGTAAGTTAATTTGAGGAAATGCATGCCTGGAATTATTAAAGGAACTTTAGGAAGCTTCATATATGCATGTATGTGTGAGTGTGTAATTTATTTTATTACAGGTGACCATAATGGTAGTTCAGTTGTAGACTAGCCACCTGCTTTATAATCGGTAGTTAGGTTAATATACATGTTATGAATTATACATTTAATTTTGTTTCATGCTATAGTTAAAGTGATCGCTGTACTATTATAATAGAACCATGCCCTGTCATGCAAAAATAGGTCCCATCCATAATTGGTCCCCGGGACCAATTATGGCTGCCAAAACTGGTCCCCCGGACCAATTTTGGCTGCCAAAACTGGTCCCCCGGACCAATTTTGGCTGCCAAAACTGGTCCCCCCTTGCAAAAACGAGTCCTAGGGGGGACCACTTTTGGCAGACGAAGTTGATCCTCGGGGACCAGCTTTATCTGCCAAAAGTGGTCCCCCAGGACTTTTTTTGCTGCCAAAAGTGGCCCCCTAGCCACTGCCTTAAAATTTAACTACCAGCCAGACTTGAACTTGACATTAATGTAAGTTCAACATGATTTGCCATCTTTGCATCATGCTTACACTATATTACACACCATTTGTATCCAACATCATATTGTATTTTGTTAATTATTTGTTATTTTGTTTATTGAAGGTTATCATGCATGTTTAGCTGCTTATAACTTTTGGTATATATTATTATAATGATGATAATTCAGTATTTTTAACTCAGTTGCATGCATGACTAATTTCAGTTGCACATTAATTGATGAAATGATTATTCCGCAGTATGATGGCATGGCCTATATAGACTCTATGCAATGATATTGAGCAGTCCTGCAAAACCATTTGCTTTTTCTTTAAGCCTTGGGATACAGACTTCAAGGTGAATCCTCGAATAGCATTTATCGCAATCAATCATTTTAGGACTAAATGTATTAGACATCGAGCAGTAGCAGTATAGATCGAAATCACATACATGAACTGGCTAAGGCTCAGCCCAGCACGAACAAGTATACTGAGGAGCAACCAAAAAATTGATCTGTATAGTTTATAACTGGCATACTAATCTTGAAATCCTGTTTGCTTATGCATATGTTCTCATGGTGGCATGCTAGTTCCATGATATTGCATGATATTGTAGTGCAACAGCAGCCTTTCTAAAAAATGGGAGGGGCTAGTAATAACACCATCCAAGCTGACAAAGCTCACTAGCACTATGGCGGATGGCCACATGTACGTCAAAATTACAAAAATGAAACTTATCTTTGCATGCCACTCAGTTGACTGTTCAAGTACACGACCTTAGTCCAGCTGCTGGATCTATTATTTAGCTTGTAAAAATGTGACTGAACTGACAATGGGAAGACAGTGGGAGCTGTACTTTTAATCATGTGCAGTCAGCTGACAGGGGGGACCAATAATTTCCTTGGGGGACCAATTTTTGCAAGCCATAAATGGTCCGGGGGGACCATTTTTAGTGGGGGACCAAATTTTTCGTGACAGCCCCTCCACCCCAGCCTGTATGTCTATAATGTTTTTTTTTTCAAGCTTATAACCCATGAGATTCATTTCAATCGAAGAGCTATAGGTTACAAACTTTATTTAGTTGTTGAAGTAAATGTGTACAGACTATATATCTGGCCTGCATGCACTGATATGCACCCAATATATTGTTAATGCCCACTTAAATTTGCTTTTATGCTTTTTAATGAGAATTGAAAAATACAAACAAAATAAGAATAATAGTATAATCAAGTTTATTAATGAAGAGTATATCTAATCTGTAATTAGACCAGTGATTCAGCTGTGAATGAATATCTCCCGCTATCTGGTGCCTCATGGAGTGTAACCTCTATCCCATTAGGGTATCTACTCAAGTCAAACAGCTCGAGGGTTGATGACACCTCAGACAGGGTGAATGTGTCTCCGACCTTCATATTCCTGACAACACCAAAATACAGCTTGGGTTGAATCATGAACTCAATCTGGTCACCAACGTGGACCTCTGGATGAGTCAACAGCAATCGTCGGTTCTTATAGATCCCAATATCGAGCTTACGTCCACCCCATTGGGAAGCCGGGGGTACGTTTTTCACCACTATGGTCCCATTAGGGTTAAGAGGCATTGGGTTATCTGGAAACACAGTGATATAGATAGTATACTTTGATACACTATAGACTGATAATATACTGGTTATATACAAAGCACATAGGTATTATGTATTAACAATACTTAGCATTCTAGTGTTATATTGATCTATAGTACTTTCAGTGAGTATTGCTGGTCCAAGGGCTGACTGCATCTCCACACTCCAAGTGGAGCCAGGTTTGGCGGGAAACGGTCCAGCTGATACCGTTTGTCCCTGTGTTTTGTACATGACACCGACGCTGATCTCAGCCGGGTACACAAAATCAACAATTGATTGAGCAGACAAGATCTGCCAGGCAGAGTGCAGAATAGATGGGGTTCGGGTACTGAAGTTTTTAGCAAACACAACCACTTGGAAATCTGTCTTTCCACTGCTATTGTAGTATCTGATTGGAATATCCACAGACATTAGATAATTAGCCATAGCTACTGTGTCCCAGAGCCTATAGTGATGTGGGGTGGACTGTAGAAGAGGATTGGATGCTGACAGTTTCACTTAAGTACAGTTAATGTAGGTAATTAAATATCTGATATACGTGCATTTCCTCTCCTCATTATCATCATCAACCATGCACTTTGGTATAACCAGCTCCACCCACAAGGTAATACACAGCTGTAATTGTTTATCACTAAACTGCATTGAGCATTCATTTCCTCTTATTATTTACCACCAGTATATATATTACACCTGTGTATCAAGTACAGTAAATAGGTACATGTTGGATGGGTGTGGCTGCTCATTCAAATACATGCTATTACACGGCAAGGGATCTGCACCGCTTTAAGTGTATTATTTATTTAATAAGCTGTTGTTCAGTACTCCATATCATACTCTCGTATAATGAAAAGTCTCAAATTTAATGTATTTAAAAGACTCTATAGCACGAATCTAATGCAAAGCTGCATTTCAATGTGTGGATTTGTGTATCAGTATAGTTTGTGGTAATCATTGCATAACGTGGTCAGGGTTTGCACTTTAGTACACTAGTTTAAACTTATTAAACACTATAAGATATGATATATTACAATATTTATAAATCAAGTATCAATGGATGATCAGTTCTTGGTTTGTCCAACTGCTGCTGTTGATACTTTAAATAATAGTTTATTGCTGGTGACCTCCTCAGTCAGGGTGATATCCAGCTTTCCTTCTTCGGCATATTTCAATAAATTAACCCGAACCAGATCAGTGAACTCTGCCTCAGGAATCAGCGTAAAACTATCATCAGAGAATTCAATATAATCATACGAGAACCTCCTACTCTCTGTGTAGTTGTATTGAAACTCATGAGCCAGGGAGTATGAGGGTATCAAGGCACCAAAATGCAGACAACTAGTGTTGGTTAAGGTCACGTAGTTCCCTACACGGCACTGCTTGGATACGAAGGGTCTACGATCACCTCCTTTATGTAGTGTGATATCGATTACCCGACCCATACCATCGCCATCAATGGAACCACGATTATTGACAACGTATCCACCACTAGGAACACGGAGAGCTGTTACTAAAGAGAGAGAGAGTGAGAGAACACAAATAGTGAATTTAAGATAGCATACACGCAAGTTCAGTACTTTACATGCATATATATGCATTGTATTTGTTACATGATTCGTTGCTGTCCAGTTGATCCCATAGAAATCTTTACCTCGATAAGTACTTATAACTATACTAACCATCTCTCTCTAGTATTATTTCTCCTGTTGCAGCTGTACGAACTATCCAAGCACTGCCCGGCTCAGCATCCATCATATTTCCTGTGACACGGCGATTATCCTTGTCTTTATAGAATGCACATATCTGATTGCTTATGGGATATTTGAACTGTATAGTTTGCATTGGTGACACCATCTCCAGCTTCCAAGCCATCTTCAATATCTCCATTGTCATGGGTGAAGGGTAATACCGTGCGAATGCCATTAGTATGATGTTCTGCTTGCTGCGAGTTCGGTTATGGAAGGATATCTCCATGATCTTACTACCAGGGACACTCTTCTGTTTGGCCAATGCTGCCTCAGCCATGGTTACCAGACTGGTGTAGTATAAATTTCTGATAAACAGCCTCACAAGCAGTGCAGTATTATACTAAGGGAATGAACCAACAGGCGACAGTCTAATAAGTATGCGTGTGTGAATGTATCCTTTATCATATGCTGTAATTTTTTATTTCCTATCGAATTAACGGTAACACAGGCGGCATGCATACATATATCCTGCCTTGTATACTACAGGAAATAACCAACATTCAGCTGGTACTGGAATTTAAGTGCATATATTACAGCTTGAGTTAATGAAACTGGAGAAGGAAAACAGGAAGTTAATTAATCACTAGTGATTAATCTATCTAGATCAGGCTTTCATACAGAACTTTTCATGCATGGGAGGAGGGAGGGAGGGAGGGGGGGGGTGGAGGGAAATTAAGCTGTACTGGCTTCTGCGCATAATGAACGAAATTTCAAATGTTTTTTAAAGAAAAAAATCATAGAATTCAATTGTAATTCGTATTAACTAAAGATGTGACAATGGGTATAAATGGGGGGGGGGGGGGAAATCTACGTGGTGGGGAGGGGAAATCCCAGTGCCCATCATATATATATATGTATATATAGTTGTATACTTTATTATTACAATGCAATTATTTTCGTTTGTTTGATGCTGTAAAGGTGAATTTCCCGCTGATCTCGTCCTCCGTAAGTACGACCTCCAGAAACCCTTTCTCCACAAAGTCCTCCAAATTAATACGAGTCAGCGGAGAGAACTCAGCATCAGGTATCAGAGTGAGGTCATGGTTGGTGAACTCGATGTTTTCATACGAGTATCTCCTCTTATGAATACTGGAGCTCTTGAAGTGGTATTCATAGGCAATAGAGTAGGCAGGAATCATCACACCGAAGTACAGGTACCTGGTATCGGTCAATGTTACGTAGCTATTGACACTACACTGCTTACTCACTAGAGGTCGCTTGCTGGTCTCACCTTTGTAGAGTGAGACATTGATGGCACGACCTGTCCAGTCATTGTTGGTAGGGTTTAGGTTACGGACCAGGAAACCTGTTACGAAATTAGTCGATGGAGGAAGAGTGGAGTCTACAGATTGCAAGCAAACATGCATATAATTATTTAAATTAATAATTGCATGATCGACCCTCTTTTACAATACCTTCTTGATGAAAGTTGATAACTCCATTGCGTGATACCTCAGTATTCAGGATGCTCCCTGGCTTGGCCATGATGCGTTTGCTGCTGACACGGTTTCCATCTGCAGTGTAAGATACGCAGACGTGATTGGTTCGAGGGTAGAAGAACCTGAAATTGCTCTTGGAAGTCACAAGTTGAAGCTTCCAGGCCATTTTGAGTATCTCTTCGGATAAAGGTGCAGGATAGTTACGGGCAAACACCATCAATACAATATCATCTTCACTTGTTTCATTGTGAAATATAATCTCCAAATCCTGATCACCATCAAACGACATATTGCATACAGTTATTACTAGTATTTACAAATGCATGCTCACTACCCCCTCTTATATGAAGCCAATTAATGCCCCACCCACCTCTTGGAAGTAACAACCACACCCATTTTGGTAAAAGTGTCCCACCCACTTTAACTTCAGAATAAAAGGAAATGTCAAAGTTTACACTTGAAATTAATAAAATAAGTTAAATAACTAATTGAATACAGGATCTAGTCCCATATGTTGTCTGGTTCGGTGAAGTTTACTGGAAGTTTTTGATCAATTTGTTGACCCTCAATCTCAGACTTTATTAACTAATAGAATAAAACAACAAACTAACACACGCACACACACTCCAATTACATATACTACTATATACTACATATTAAACTATACTACACTATTATTCTATCCATATTCTATAAAGCATGTTACCTCAACAGGTGTTGTGTTTGTGTAGTCTTCAATACTGTGTTGAATCTTATTGAACCCCTCTGGGTTGAGGAGACCAGCCATAAGGGATGATACCGATGGGTCATAGTGACTTTGGAGAACCTATATATTGTATATAATTTAATTATATCGGTAAACTATGTTACTATTATTAATTTATACTTGTAACTCCCATAAACAGCTCTCAAGTGCTCCTGATTTAACTGGATCTGGTTCCTCCATTACATACGGGTCACATGATACCTGCAATACTGTGAGAGAGATGCTAGTGACATCATTAACTAACAATGCTATTTATAGCAGACCAATCAAATCACAGCATATACCAACCAACCCCCACTACTGTAATTACCTTCAGGGTTGGAGCGATGTAGTAATACTTTACAGTTAGGATGGCGTTTAATCAGGTTCACCACAGTCACACACCCTACCATAATGGCTACCCAATATATATAGTGAGTTAGTTAAACATTAGATAGAGTGGATCTACTCGTACCTTGAGGGGGTGCAGTGAGACACAGCCGAGCAATCTTCTTTGCAAATGAAGCCACTAGATATAATGGTAGATGCCTGTAGGAAAGGGTCAGAGATCACTGAATCATATGCTCCGAATATACCGGACTTACGTTGAGCTCAGGAAAATGTTCATAAGACGGAAGAACCTCATTACATAGTCACTGAGCATCACACTGGGATCCAGTAATGAATACAGGTTCTGATAGAAATGGGGATAATCCCTATAAGGGAGGGAGGGGAGGGAGAGGATGATTAATAATGATTGTGTAACATGTGTAATAACTTACAAGTGATATTTCTGCATTAATATGAATAACCCGTTTAAAGCCAGTATAGCCTTCACTCCACCTATAGTATACATATACAGTAATCATACAAATAATGGATAAACCTAGGGAAGGGGGGGGGGGACCTTCATCATAAGATCCAACAAGGAAATCAACGAGTAGGTGTGGTTTAGCCATGTGAGGCATTACACTGGCATGGAGTGAGACCAATACCTCCTCATGAAGGGAAGGAGACAGCTAATGGAGCCGGGAGACAATAACAGAGGATCAATATAGATAATTATATAGAGTAATAGAGCTGGTATAACCACCTTATAGCTTAGAAAGGATAACCAACAGGAGCTGAACACTTTACGATACTTCTATAATAATAGTTAATAACCCATCACAGCAGCCATCTTTAATGAGGTACTGTTATTACCTGTAATGAGTGTTGGGACCCATTGAGATCACCACATAAATAAGCATCCGATGAAGTGGGTGGAGTCTTTGCCATTACTATGGTAACAGGCTTTAATACTTTATAGATGCTTTCAACAAAACTCAAATCACCATTCTATAAAAAGGGGCGGGGATATAAAGAATATTTTGATTTTACTCTAGACTGACTGACCTTTCTCTTATGATTAGAACATAAAAACGCACTATAAGATAGACAACAGAGATATATAACAGAGGCCTGAAATACATATACATATCATATGTTATGACTTACTGGATGTTTTGTAGCAGATGATATTTGACATCTTCATATCCTAAATAGTTTTCAAGCAATTCATTACATACCATACTGTTACTGCTAATGGTTGATAGAATATAATCCGATAGTTTAAGGAATAAAGTATTAGGGAAATAGTATGGATTAGTGGGGAGGGAGAGTTGGTGGCCACGCCCCTCATACTCTATCAGCAACATTATGGTCTTGAAAGCATTAATCTAAAGCATGACATATAAAACTGTGATTATGCTAAAACACACACACAGTTAACCTGTAGACTGTTGTCTTGTAGTAACTCTATTAGACGCTCCTTTACAATGGTATATTTCTCCCCGACCCACCTCATAAACTTTAATGTCAGTGGATCAAGCCCCTCCACCTCATGATGGTCTTTACTAGCATTTATACTAGACCCTGGGCTACACCAGTCGTAATGATGTTGCAGTAGATGTTTAAATACCTCACCCAAACCGTCTATAGCTTGACCGGCTATCGCCTTGTCTTCAGCCTACAATAACGCATAAAATATTAAATTTATTCCTCGATCGTTGGCTATACAGTGTACCTCGGTCCATTCTATTAGGTCTACAATACAATTGATGTTCCGTTCACTCGATATCACTTTCGAGACAGCTTCTTGAACCTCCATTTGATAGCACGTGTTAGTGGGCGTGTCGACGATATTACTAATTAACATTATTAAAGGGTGGGGCTCATTATCTTTCAGCTTCTAGCTATGCAATTTTGCAAGGCTAGGCATTTATAATCAATTTATATATTTATGAGGAAAAAAATACATGAATGGAAGAGTTTGATCAGGATTATGTATCATTTTTGTCAGAGATCTAAAAAAAAAATAGATGAATAAAATTAATTAATTCCATGCTCCGCCCCTTTTCTCCTAACCGTATATTTATCCCATTTTTTCTCAGGGTCATACGGCTCCCATCTGCTGGCCGGGAATATATGCTTGTTCCTCTCATACCAGCTACGCAGGACAACCTTACCAGCGTGGGACTCATCCTTCTCTAACCCAGCATCATTGATCAGACGAACATCATCGTGGACATCAAAATTAAACAGGGGACCTAAACAAGAACAAAACGGGCATTATATAGAATAGATAACCCAATGGGATGTATCACTTACCACTCTTTCCTCTGGCTTTGTTTAAAATAAAGTCATAAAATGAGTGATGCTATTATAAAAGACAGAGAGAGGCTAAAAGAATGTGCAAATGGGAGGGAACAGTCCATTAGAAGGGGGGGGGGGGGGGGGGGTGTTACCTGAGGTCTAATTAAGTCTTCTTTTATACACATTAACCCATCAACACTGCATGTTCTAATGGAAACCCATGGAAAAGATGGAGGGATGGTGAGGGAGGAAGAAAGAAAGAAATAACCATTTAAAGAACATGTTGTGGCATTTAACAGACAAATTTGAAATACATATTATTGCTATCTACATGTAACTCGTCTACCTTAATTCAGGAAACTCTTTACGTAAATTTTCCAGACATTTCTGCAGGAATTGCTGTATGGAGTTACCCTTCTTCATCTACAGACAAAATCAATCAACAATAAATCAACAATAATGTTGCTATGGTAACCTTGACACGCCTCCTGTGACCCGATCCATCCCAGTAACTGTACACTATCTCAATATCTTCATCTATTATAGACAGTAAACTAACAGTAGTGAACTAATATATCACAGTTTACTAAAAGGATGCTTTTAAGTTGTCTAAAGCTTTATAAAAAAACCCATCCAACTGCTCGAGACAAGACAGTATAGAGGGATTGCGATGGAGTTATGAATATCATTAACGGTTATGAATATCATTAACACGCCGCCATCTTGAGTGGCAAGAATGTACAGAGTAACTAGGCAAGAAAACGATTTTTTTCAAATTTCTGTTCATTGTAAAACCGGATTCACAAAAAAAAAGTAAGTTCATACTTGTAGTGAAATTCTACTTATCATACTTGGATTTTGGTGTTTGCTTGCTCACTTGTTATGGAGAAACTTTGATAAACGTAGCATTTGCCTACTCGCTCTGTACATTCTTGCCACTCAAAATGGCGGCGCATTAATGATATTCATCACCTGTTACGTAATAACCACGCCCATCGCAATCCCTCTATAGAGTAGTTTATAGAGTAGTTGGGGTAGTTGGAGTAGTTGGAGTAGTTGGAGTAATTGTTAATTATGTACTTTTAAGTTTCTCTTGTTGTTTCACCCACTCCTGTCTCAGCTTGTCTCTCTTCATCCTCTCCTCCTCCTAAACACAATCTCAAACAGAAATACAAGATCACAAAATATCACACAGTACACCACTATCACACAGCACACTAGTATCACACAGCACACTAGTATCACACAGCACACTAGTATCACACAGCACACTAGTATCACACACAGTACTGACTATCACACATTAACACACCTCTCTATCTCTGTCGGGTAGGAATGACGTATCAACTGTTGGGTTTTTACCAAAACGACCAAACTTTGCTTTCTTTGAAGGAGGTGGGGCTAATAAAACAGCAGGTTCAGCAGTAAAACGCATGATTATACCCTGCTAGTGGTCTGTTCTCTTACCCTCATGTGTAATACTGTTCTCTATTTCATCATCTTCTCCCTCATCTTCCTCCATGTTAAATGATAACATTTTCTTCTTTTCTTCCTTCTTTCTCTTTATAGCGTTCTTCCCTTCCAATGCTTCCCTGATAATTAATTAATTAAGATGAAGGGGGGAGGGGCACAAGTTATGTTACTTTTCAGTGGCAAGAGCAGCCGCCAGTTTCTTCTCTCTTTCTTTCACTAATAGCTCTCTGCGTTCCTTCATTTGCTCCAATGTCATTAAACCTACATAATTAACCCTTTATAATTACAGGGGCATTACTCAACCTATAACCTCCAATTAATTAACCCTTTATAAATACAGGGGACACTATTTATTCAATATTTATGCTAACCAACTGTAGTAGACTTTAGTTCCTCCTCGACTACATCATAATGAGACGAGAATTTGTTAGACTGGAAATTGTTCTTTATTGCAGTATCCTGAAGTAAATAAGCAATTAATTTATAGGCTGTCTCCTGTCCCGGCAACGGGACTTGCATATTTTAGTTCATTCTCCCGCTAAACAATACTTTACATGTGTATAGCTTATACTAACCCTAATCCCACCCACTATCCTACACTATATTACAAAGTATATATATATATAGGCTTTTGCTGGGACAGTAGACACAACCTAATTTATACTAGTTTTTTTGGGCGTTATAAAACTCTGCTGTTTTACCTCTGAGATCTTTTGCTTAATCTTCTCCAATTTAAATAAGCAATTAATTTATAGGCTGTCTCCTGTCCCGGCAACGGGACTTGCATATTTTAGTTCATTCTCCCGCTAAACAATACTTTACATGTGTATAGCTTATACTAACCCTAATCCCACCCACTATCCTACACTATATTACAAAGTATATATATATATAGGCTTTTGCTGGGACAGTAGACACAACCTAATTTATACTAGTTTTTTTGGGCGTTATAAAACTCTGCTGTTTTACCTCTGAGATCTTTTGCTTAATCTTCTCCAATTCTTCTCTCTGTTTTTCTCTTTTCTTCAGCAGATTAACTGCTCTAGTACCTTCTGAAGCAGCACCCTTGAAATGCGCCATTTTAGAAATTACTTGGATCGTTTAATAATAATGGGCGTGGCTTTTGACTAGTTATTAATTACTTTGTCACCGTGTGGGTGTGGCACATTACCAAGAAGGAGAAGGAGGAAGCAGGGAAAAAGAGCACAAAATGGCACATTACCCCCCAGGTTATAATCCTGTTTTTAACTCTCAAGACTCAAACCCATTGACAACTTCTAGTCATGGCTTCGAATACATTGAAAGTGATGAGACAGAAGGAATGGACGACAGGAGTAAAATGGAATACAACCTGTCCATAGTAAGTGTACTAGTCTAGCCGCTTCTTTGCTGTTTTATTCAAACTTTTTGTCTGTTCATTGTTTAGCTGACTGGTTCCGTTTCATCCACTAAAGAGTCTCTAGTATACTCTACTAATGAATCGGTTGAGGAGACCACAATGAATGTTGGTCCACAGACACAGCTGGGTTAGTTAGTTTATTTGCTTAATAATGGGGGGGGGGGGGGGGGGGGGAGGGGGGGGGGGGGGAGGGTTTCTTCTGGTTCCCTCTTGTTTCCCTCCCAGCCCCCCTTTCCTTGCGACCTGT